>JALIZH010012439.1:0-22500 GCA_030522465.1 Rhipicephalus appendiculatus
TCTATACCCAATTGCGCTTTATAGCAGGAAAGTAGAACATGCAAGTGCTTCTAGCGCACGTGTGTGAAATTTTAGCAAACTCGAGGCTCGTTGCTTGTTTAAAGACATGTAAAGTTGCTTATTTAAACTTTGCTGATATATCTGTCGGCTTTCTTGCCAAGGTCAAGCTTTTCGCACCGCTTCTAAAAGCGAACATTTCTACGTGTTTCGTGTACATTTCGATTCTTTATTGATAATTGGTTTGTTAAAAAAAAATTAAGGCAGCTTCGTACTAGTGGTGCCAAGCCTTAAGGAAGTGCGGAGCTGGGCGGCCTGTCTCGTTTCTTATTTACCTCTTTCTTTCTCCTTTTCTCCTCTGTGTTCTATCTCGGCGTAAATATGTGGCGGTGCCCGTAAACTGTCATTGTCATGAACGGGTATGTGCCACAAAATTTGGGCAAATACCACACGTCCGCGCTGCGCAGCTCCAACCTCCAGTATCAAGTGTGGGCCATCCAATAAGCCCGTGAGGCGGCGAGGAGACAGGGTCTCCGGTCCTCATAGAGGGTGGCCTAGGCCCAGGCCACGAATTTGCCGGAGTTTGCCACCACTACTCACCGCTATGGCGTGGCCTGTAATAACCCCGTGAACGACTACAGAGAGAAAGAGAGAGAGAAACAGAAACGGAAAGATATAAAGAGGAAGAGGAAAATTCTTGTCGAAAAAAAATGCCCCCCACCTCCCCGAAGGGAATCGTGAGGAAATGCGAATGCATTTCGCGCGCGCTTCACTCCATTTATATATGGTGGTTGTGGTTCGAAGAAGGAAAAGGCGCGTAATTTCTGCAGCCCGGTCGGGAGCACGGCACAGCGCCTTTCTTTTTTTTTTTTTTGCTTTTTTTTCTGTTTTTTAAATTGTTTTATTTTTTAAAATTAAAAAAAAATTTTTTTATTTCTTTTAATTTTTTAAATTTTTTTTTCATATATAGCTCCGTCGAGCTCCCGCGATGCGAGCGCCCTCACGCACCAGAGCGCGCTCCTCCTCTCCACTCACTCTCCGCTACTACACTCTCGCCGCGGACAACGCCAACGCTGCACGACGCCGGATGCCTGACATAGCCCGACTATGAAATGCATTCGCATTTAAAAGGCACGCTGGCAGAACATAGCATAGACTTGTATAGTATAGTGTAGCAAGGGGGGTGGGAAAGGGAAGTGATCGTTAGGAGGAGAGATGTGATGGTAAGGAGGAGGGGAGAGAGTAAAGCGTAGCACAAGGACTGAGAAAGAGGTAAATAAAGAGAAAGAAATGCAGAATGAAAAAGAAAGTGACAGAACATCAGCCAAAGAGAGAACGAAGTAGAGAGAGAAAAAAAAGAAAGAGGAAGCAAGCATCGCGTCGTCTAGAGAATAGATACCGTTCTTGTTAAATGAACAAAATAAAATTTAAAATATACATTGTAAATAAAAAAAACCATATCCAATATCCCTGTAAATCTAAGCATTCCATCTGCAGCCGTTATTTAGATACATAAGAAAACGTTAGCCCCCAGTGGCTATTGACGCCCATCGACGGAGACATCGCGCGCAGCCTCCGCTCTTTAGTGCATAGCAGTAGTGTTCCGCGCAGGGAATTTTCTCCTTTTCGGGGAATTTTCTGCAGTCATTTTGGACAAAAGGGAAAAAGGGAATCTGTGATATTGCAGGGAATTTCAGGAATGGTGCATTCTCCTATTATGACAAAAACATAGCGATCATAGTGCGCATTCGGCTTCTGCAGTTGCTTGAATGTGTAGCTATGGGCTAGTTGGGGTTCCATGATGTTGATGAAGCAGGGCACAAAAGACCGAATCACGCTTAAATAAAACCAAGCAAACACAAGGGGTCTGTTGGCTTTATTTTATGTGCGCATACTTGTGTCTTTTGTGGGCTGCTTCATCAGTTTCTGCATTTGGTTCTGGCGCATGCAGAACGCAAAGGGCCCCTAAACCACTTCCGAAATTTTTTCAAACTTATTAAGTAAATACGTGCATCGTGTTCAGAATGCCGTCACGATCAACGATGCCACACGTGGCAGCGTGACAAGCCGCCGGCGCGCCACATAATCCAAGAAACAAACCCTTCTTCTCTCCGGGCCTTTCTGGCCTCCCCAGTGACGTGTGTGACGTCACCATGTTGAATCTGTGATGCGGTCTGCAAGTGATTGGTCGAACAAGAACCTACGACTTCCGGTTAGTCTGCAAGCAGATGCCTGCGCTTCTTGCTGTTCTTCGTCGTGTTGCCGTGCGCTCTTGCGAATCGGCAACTACGGCCCGTAACGCAACTGCCAAATCGCTAGCGTACCAAAGCAGTGGCGTAGCCAAGGGGGGGGGTTGGGGGGGGTTCAAACCCCCGAAATTTTTCAATTCTGCTTGCGTATATATACACGCACACATACAAACGCACGCCCAAACATACATAAAGCATGGTTGAACGCCCCCCCCCGAAAAAAAATTTCTGGCTACCCTCCTGCAAAGCAGTCACGCCTAACTGTCTGATAAGCTTCGCGAACTGAATCCGACAGTGTTTTGCGATGGCTTTCAAGCATGCGGTGCTTGGCTGCAAAAGCGCTGACTGGAAAAACGAACAGACGCGGCACGTGTTACCTCTTGATGTCCGCCTTGCGAAATGGATGGCTTGAGCGCATCGGAGTTTCGGCAGAATCAAAGCGCATCAGTGTTTTACGTGTTTGTGGGCGCCACTTCACTCCCTGAAGACTATTATCCCGACCCACGCTTGCTTCAGGAGTGGGGCTCCGGTTTGGAACCCCGCCTGCGGCAAAACGCACCACCAACTTTAAGCACGATTCGTAGGAGCACGGGCCAGGCACGGCAACAACAGCGGTTAACAAAGAGAAGCACGGAGTTCACGGAGTCATGGCAACCGGAAGTGCACGCTGTTTCAAAGAGCGCGTGAGCGATGGCAGTATGTCACGTGAGATTGGGAGGGGCACTCAGGCGAGGAGGGCAAAACGGCTTGGGAGAGGATACCAGCCGACGAGCGTATGGTAGCGAAGGAAAGAGTGAAACGAGTTATCGCCGCGTTTCGATCATCAGACGCGTGTAACTGCGCTATTACGGCACCATTTAGAAAAAATTTTTCCCGGCTACGTGTTCTTTGTAGACTCGTGGACAACTGTCCCACCACAACTTAATTTCGACCTCTGGGTGGTTTAAGGGCACTTTAAAATGTGTTTTCGAAATGCGTCCACCTCGGCCGGGATCGAACCCAAAATCTTCGGGTCAGCAGCCGAGCACCGTGACCGCTACACCACCGCGGCGGACAAAACCGTTTTCTGCACTCGTCTAATTGTATAGAGCACAAACCACTAATTATTTCGGGAAGAGCCAACGTAATGTCAGCAGCAAGCCAGCTTGCTCTTGGAGGAAGATTTGCGAAGCTTTGACAGAATAACAGTGATGCTTACGTCACAAAATAAGGAATAGAAAAGTAATACGACGTTTAATAATCACTGATGAAAATCGTTGTTATCCGACTGTCGTTCACAGGCGCTCAGGTCTATCGTTATTTCCTTCTCCGTCATGGAGAATACGGGTGGGCACAAACGGAGGGTCTTGATCTCCGTAGTCGGCCCCGTAATGCATCTTCGTCCCTGGTTCTTCAGCTGCGGATGGCGAAGATGAACCAGATTTCAAGAAGGAGATTAAAGTGCGGGCGACTGTATAGTACGCGAAGTTGTCCCCACCACCAACCTGTCGTGGATTACACATGTAAAGACAGGGTCTCCTGTAGCTGGGCAAGTTGTTCGAACGTTTTTAACGCGGAAACAGGCTTAATAAAACATGATACAACATAGAAGACGAGGAAAAACTCAATTTAAAGTTTGACGATATTGTGAACGCTTGTGTAACAATTGATTCAGCTTTGGTTGAAAAAGAGGTGCCATAAGCATTCTTGTAACTTTTGTAACAATTTTTTTTTGCATAAATATATCTTTTAATCTGATATGATCGAGCTCACGTATCTTGATAGGTTCCTGACACATGTGACGGTAGCGGAAGGAGGCCCCCTTGCATCTTTATTCTACGCTCTGCAGCCAATCCGACACTGAAAGCGCTGCCCAGTCTTCAAGGTTTCTTGCCTATATGGTGGCGTCACAAGCTTGGCTGTGCTCGTCGCGCACCTATAGGCGGTTTTACGTAAAACGTATGAGTGTCGGCCGCCATCTTGGGCTGTTAAACGAATGTTCTTTTTTGTATTTTTTTCTCGCGACGTGAATTGATGAGACCAGGAGACGTCGAATGCACCAACCCAAGCGTTTTCATGCGCATATACGTACGCAAGAAAAGGTACGTACGGCAAGGTTAACAAGCCCAATATGGTGACGGAAGGTCGCTTTCTTCTATTTTTATTCTGCCGTCTACAGTCTGCAGGATATGGCCGCGCATATCTATAGTTGCTTGTTTTTTTGGACGAGCTGTCATTCACCGACTACCATGTGCCGCGAAGCTGGCCCTAAACGCGAGACACGCCTTCATGAGTGCTATTTTGGACATTTTCGAATTCCGCCATGTTGTCGAATTCAGCCATTAGTCAAGTCTGATTAGCCCGAAGGGCTTCTACGGCCTCTTTGATTGGCTTAAAACGCCGTCACTAAAAAAATTTTTTGACAAGATGGCGTAATGTGACAGTGTTCAGGAATAGCACCTCATGTATGCCAACCTTCTGAATTTTCACCCAAGCTTAAGCAGGCTTAAAATCAGATGGCATGCGCGACCCGAATGGTTCTGTGCAGCGCCATTCACTGCTGTGTACAGCACACGAGTCGCCCGCTTCGCTACAAAGGGCGACGCCATGCGGCGATCGCCGAATACGCGGTATTGCGCATTGGAGCATGCGCGGCCTAACAAACGTTCGTATCTCCGCGCGCTGCTTTAAATCACTGGTGGTGTTTGTCAAAATCTCTTGTATTGTCGGGTGTGCGCATGCTGTGAGGGTGCTTCCTCACCATATTGAAAGTGAGTGGAAATAGACACGTGCGTTCATAACGCGTTCGAGTTATAACATCAATACATGCGATAAAGGTATGTACAGGTTCGACCGCACCTAAGGTGAACACCTCAGTATTCAAGCCGGTAAAACTAAAACACTAATTCTACTTCATCAGGGAAATGTACAGGTGCTCCCAAAATAAAACGGAGCACGCGAGCTGTGACCAACTTGCGCAAAAGTGAATGCCAGTGCGCTCTATTAGAGAAGTGGTTCTTTATTTTCGTACGGAAATAATGGCACTATCTTCTGGCACATTTCAGTATAAAAATAAAGATCCACTTCTCTAATGGAGCTTGCTGGCATTCACTTTTGCGTAGCTTGGCCACAGCTCGCGTGCTCCGTTTTATTTTGGGAGCACCTGTACGTTATATGACCTCTAATAATGGTGTCCATAAACGCAATAATAAATATTCGAATTATGTAGTGAACTGCAGCTTCTATGAAATATTGAATACTAGTGAGGGGTTCCCCTTAGATGCGTACGACCCTATACATCTTTTTTTTTTTTTCGGCGAATTCAGATAGAATTCAACAAAAAGGTAAAGTAACGCTTCAGTAAAAAAGTAAGTGTACGAATGCCGAACATCTTTGTCCGAATTACAGGATCTTCGAATGAAGACGGTAAAGAAACGGCATCCCGAATACTCCGTTAACGCGCTCCATGTGTAGCGAAAGAATCGAGAGCGCGTTGTCAACTCGTACCAGTCAATCTGTCACATCGTGATGTAGCCAAAGTGCCAAGAGATATAATGCATCTGTGGTGGAAAGAAGGTGCCTTATCATCGTCGCCTCACATGAAACGCAGCTCTACATTGCTGTTAGGCTGCGCATGCCCATATACGTACAGGCTAGGGCCCAGCACTTCCCGGTAGGTGTCGCCGCGTAGAGCGGAGCAATGGAGCGTCTCAATGCGCACGCGTGCATCGAGGCATCCTACGAGGTGGGCTGCTCTCGCGCTCTACACAGCAGTGGACGGCAGTGTACCTTGCGGAACGTTCACGAACGCTAGCGACTATGTTGCAATGTGTTATAACCCAGCATTTTGGCGTCGAGTGTTTGGTGTTGAGTGCTTTGTGTCCAACTGGAGCTACGAGTTAGACAGCGCCATTCCTCAAAGGGATCCTCTCGAAAGATGGGCACTTCATCAAATGCACCGAATGTGAGTACGGTTACCACACATCTGGGTCTGCATGCTGTGAGTCAACGTGCAGAAGCAAAGACGAGGTCGGACGCTAGGAGAGGAGATGTTCGGTGTGCACAAAGCCAAAAGCTAAAACAGCAAACGAAAAAGCCAGGAATTCCTGGGCTTTCCATACTCTTGGCAGATAGGAATCGCGAAGTAAATACGCTTGCTGCAACAAGAAGTGATCTCCATACAGCTAATGTATAGAAAATATAATACTGTCTCTTCGTCGCGTGCCTCTATGAAAGAAAATAGCCAGCTTGAAGGAAAGTAGCTCTAAAGTATAGGATGGTGCTATCTCAAGAGATGCCAAGCCACTCAAAGCTCTAGTTAAGGACCTTTAATGGCGTTGCAAGAATTTCAATTGCTTCCTCTCGAAAGGGATCCTCTCGAAGTTAAAGTGGTATGAAATTTTGGTTTACAAAAGGGAAACCGCCCAACGGAGCTAAGCGTGGAGCGATGTCGGCAAACGTACCAGTATTGACTGTAATCTCGGACACCATAAGCAGAGTGCTCGGAATTATCCTGCAGTTTTCACTCGAGAAAAACGGATCGAAAAGTGCAAAGCTTGAAGAAGCACGAACCCGAGTGCTTGCGTCTGTGAAAACATGACCGTACAGTGCAGACAGTTGCTGCTCGCCTCGAAGGATTGGGGGGTGTACTAATGATTATCGCATTCACGTGGAAAGGGAAACGAGACCATATTTAATCCGAATAAGATAAGGAACCTGCGGTTATCACCTGGCTGGTCTTGATAAATTGTGCAGCAGCTCGATTAGCGAAATAACTTATCAGTTGGTCGTCTTGAATTTTGTTTAATGGATCGAGTGATCTCGGACTTAGCTACGCTCACCGAATCCAACTAGCGTGGCTTCCGCAGTAACTGTGAACAGTGCTGTCCACTATTTAGGGTGAACGCTGCTCTGCGTGGCTGCGCTCCGCAAATCGCCATGGCAGCTGGCGTGGCCGCAGTCGATGCTTACTGGCGCATGCGCACAAGGATCGACAGGTCGTCTGCTAAGTGCTGGAGCGTGCCGCTCCGTAGTAGCCGCATGTCCGTGGCGCAGCTTTTGCTTGGCTGTACTAGTAAAAGAGCGGCGCACCTCATGTGCGCCTGCGCTGATTTCATTCGATGTGCGCCCGCGCCGGATGCACTGGCGCTCCGCGGAGCGTGGCCACGCTGAGCCGTGTTCACCCTAAGAGTGGACGCAACTGTACATTGAGTGGCCGGTCGGGGTCACGCGTGCTCTGTCTTGACAGGGATAGCCATTCGGCTCATTCCTTTGTTAGCACGTGCTGCGATTTTCACTTCTCTTGCATTAAAGCGATATAGAGCACGAAGATCGCTTCGCTCGCTGCAGCGGCCGCGTTTTCTTGCGCCAGCGTTTCGCTGACTTATGCCAGATCTGGTGCTAAGGGAGCTAGCTTCTGGTCTTATACTTCGTATAACGATCCAATTTGTTTCCATCGTATTCGTTGCGTCACCCTTGCGGCGAAAGTTACTTTCGTTTATTACGACGGAGGCCCCACCGGCATTGGCAAGACGAGCAGACGTACGCTTCACTTACACCCTTTCCTCCTTTTACCGGGTGCTCTCCTCCCGCCTCAGCCGGGAATCGAACCCGCGCTCTCTAGCTTAGCAGCGCGAGACCTTAGGTGATAATCTACCATGGCGGGCCTTTCGTATCTCCACAATCATTATTGCAATAATAACGGTAGACTCAAGAGATTACTTTTCACAAACGGGGAAAATGCAGTAACTTACCTGGCCTGGGGATGAGCCAGTATATTGCAACCAACAGGATCGCGATCGTGCCGACAATTTCGAATATTAAGCAGAAAGTTCCAACAAGTTGGCTGTATTGCCACAATCTGCAAAAATGCCAAGGGTAATGCTTAAACTTTCGGAATATCTTCTACATTTTTGGTTCTCGAAAGTTGCAAATTGAAAATTTTTAATGTAGTTAACTAATAACTTTTACCATAGCCATGATAGAATTGTGTAGACTAAATACCTGTTTTGAAAATCATTAATTAGTACTCATTTTCTTTTTAAGTAGGGGAGCGCGAGTATTCGAAAATCTCGAATAAAGAATCGAATGGTGTTCTATTCGGTTTACTACTCCAGTCAATTTGCAGATATATTCGAAATGTCGAATATTTTTCGAATACTTTTCAAATATTCAGCACTTACGGAAAACCCCGGAAGGGACACACTAGAGCATCGAGTGAGCCCTTTTCTTGTTTTAGTATTGGATTACCAATGTACATGCAAACCAATCTATTACGGGACTATCGGTGCTGTGCTAATCACAGATGAAGGTGCTTCTATTGAAACATCTAGTGTTGCTGAAGCCAAAGTGTCCTCACTCTGCTATGCTCATCCTCAGATTCACGATGTTCACTCATAACACATTGGCTAATTTTTATGTCTCAACTTCATTTAAAAGGCGGTGGCAGAGTACCACCTTAAATTCTGAATTAACCGCTGTATTTCACACAAAATATCTTGTAGGCTGTCACTGCTTAGACGAGCTTGCCTCAGTATGGAACTGTGGCATTTTTTGTTGGGGAAAGCTAATCGTAAGGTTACTTTGTTACTGTTCATGACTGTTTGCTCCAAAGAAAATACCGCTGAATTCTTGAACTGTTTCGCAAATAGTTGCCTTACTATTCGAAAACTATTCGAATAGTATGGAATTTGTGTTCGTATTCCATTCGTAGTCATCCCTATTCGATTCGTATTCGATCCCGTTCTGAAAACTACAATTCGCACACCCCTATGTTTAAGGCATTACACGTGGCATGTTGCATTTTGTCCGAATCCTACGTGAGCAGTGTCAGACAAATTTTTATAGTTACTTGAGGTATAGGAAGCGTGTCGTTAATGATAAGTAACGCATATTTATTCCGTGAAAGGGTCTTGCAGCCTTTGTAAAAAGTTGCTTTTTCAAGCTTTACAGAATGCGGTGCTGTTCTATCAGCGACGTTTCACGAAGTTCTATGACCAACGTAAACGATACGGTGTTAAATTTGAATAAAAATGAGGAACATGCTGGTGCAACGTGTAGAATGTGTAGTAACACCTCTGTATTGTTCAAAACTTCTGCAAATTATCACCCAACTCTCATTCTAATGTACTTTTATGCGTTTAAGAGGTACCAGTTTACCTTGTGTCTTCAGAGAACCATACAAAGAACCTCGTTTATATTTGAGAAATATGACGGGTACGTTATGAGTAATGTTCAGGCGATGTACAATGCAGATTTGCATTGTACTTCGTACAAACGTAAATTGCGTATGCGAGCTCTTCGGAATGTTATGATGGCGCATATAACGAGTGGCAGCTAACTTTCACCCAGTGTCGTGCTAGAACTGTAGAAACATTGACACTAGTATTCTAGTGAATTAAAATGCATGGATATACATTACTGCCTTTATGAAATAAAGTTCCCTAAAAATTTTTGCTGTGTCTTATATGCGGCTTGGGTTCAAACAAGACGAGTAGGTAATACGCTGGCACCGTTTTAATGCATGGAATTTAATTACAGGTGACTTAATATTTAAGTAAAACTGATAAAAAAACAGCTGGGATAAAATTCGGATTGAGATTTAGCAAGCTCGCGAAATTTTTTTTTATCATTTTCTTTTGATGCTTCGACATTTATCATTTTCTTTTGATGCTTCGACATTTCCCGGACGTCGAGAAAAAAAAAGATTAAAACAAAATGATTTGCTGAGACTAAAACCGTTTCTAAAAGTAAAAACATCGCAGTAACGCGAGATATCCCATCTGATTTTTCGGAGACATGACGCACACCCCTCATGATCAGCGCTGAAGTCGAGTGACGGCGTAATCCCCATTTCAGAAATTTCGCGAGAATTTCTTGACACTGAAAAGCTATCACGCTTCTACATTTCAGCTGCGAATGGCGGAAAATGACAGTAGATGGATTACCTGCGCAACGTTCGCATTGTATGTAGGATATCTTTTGTTGTGACAAAGCTAAAACGTGAAAAGGATGTTCGGAGAGACAGAAAAGATGAGATAGATACATATAAGGAAAGAAAGAAAGAAGAAAAAAGCCGGCAGATCCCACGCACTGTGGGAATTGATGTAATGCGAAGCAGCCAGGAAGAAGTATATCATGCTTTACACAATTTGCATGTCATGTTTTACATGTTACGACCTGTCATTTATGTACGTCATACAGTCACGTCGCGATATACCAATTTTAGTGTACGTCAAGCTAGCGAACTGGACGCAAGCGCACCATGAGCGTGGCATGTAAATGGCATTGTAGATGACATGCATGCCAAGATTTTCATGTTACCACCTGCCACTTATGTTCGTTATACAGTCATGTCACTCAATACCAAATTTGGTGTATATCAAGCTAACGAAACGGCCGCGAGCGCGCCATGAGCGTGGAATGCAAGTCATGTCGCTCATGAAATGTCATGATTTCCATATTACCACTTGTCATTTATGTTCGTCATACAGCCATGTCACTCAGTACCAAATTTGGTGTATCTCAAGCTAACGAAACGGCCGCGAGCGCACCATGAGCGTGGCATGCAAGTCATGTCGCGCATGACAAGTCATGATTTCCATATTACCACTTGTCATTTATGTTCGTCATACAGTCATGTCACTCAATACGAAATTTGGTGTATATCAAGCTAACGAAACGGCCGCGAGCGCGCCATGAGCGTGAAATGCAAGTCATGCCGCTCATGAAGTCATGATTTCCATATTACCACTTGTCATTGATGTTCGTCCTACAGTCATGTCACTCAGTACCAAATTTAGTGTATATTAAGCTAACGAAACGGCCGCGAGCGCGCCATGAGCGTGGAATGCAAGTCATGTCGCACATGACAAGTCATGATTTCCATGTAACCACCTGCCACTTATGTTCGTCCTACAGTCATGTCACTCAATACCAAATTTAGTGTATATTAAGCTAACGAAACGGCCGCGAGCGCGCCATGAGCGTGGAATGCAAGTCATGTCGCACATGACAAGTCATGATTTTCATATTACTACTTGTCATTTATGTTCGTCATACAGTCATGTCACTCAATCCCAAATTTGGTGTATATCAAGCTAACGAAACGGCCGCGAGTGCGCCACGAGCGTGGCATGTAAATCATAGTTTTCATCACAAGTTATTCATGATTTTCATTATATGACCAGCCATTTATGTTCGTCATACAGTCATGTTATGCCATACCAAATTTGGTATAAATCCCATTAACGATACGGCCAGGAGAGCACAAAGTCGTAGGCGGCTAGATAGATAGCTTGATAGATAGATAGATAGATAGATAGATAGATAGATAGATAGATAGATAGATAGATAGATAGATAGATAGATAGATAGATAGATACGCTCAAAGTCGCCGAAGTCCGCTCGCTCGCACGTCCGCTCGCTCGCACGTATATATAAATGGAGTGAAGCGCGCGCGAAATGCATTCGCATTTCCTCACGATTCCCTTCGGGGAGGTGTTTTCTTTTAAATGCGAATGCATTTCATAGTCAGGGCTATGTCAGGCATCCGGCGTTGGCGTTGTGCGGCGTTGGCGTTGTCCGCGGAGGAGGAGGAGGATAGGTTGAGGAGGTGTGCGCGCCGGCAGGTGTTAGATGTGAAGCATCTTATGGCGAAGCTTAATCCGGTGGTGGTGGTGTACGGCGTGACCGCCCTTACTGCGCATGCGCAAACCCTTTCAAAAAAAAAATAAAGATAAAAAAACCTCCTCTCTCCCTCTCTCTCCCCTAGGCATCCCTCCCCGCGGCAACCACACCCTCACTGCGCATGCGCCTCCCCTCCTCTCTCCCCTGCTACGCTCCCCCCTCTCTCCTCTAGGCATCCCTGCCCGCGCCGTCCACACTCCCACTGCGCATGCGCGTCCCACCTCTCTTCTTCTCTCCTACGCTCCCCCCTCTCTTCTCTAGGCATCTCTGCCCGCAGCGTCCACACTCCCACTGCGCATGCGCTCCCCCCTCTCCCTCTCTCGCCTGGCGACGCCGACACAGGCAGCGTCTGCTAGCGAGTTTCTTGGTTGAAAAAACCGACTGCTCGCGCTGCACAACCGTTCACTGGCCACCCCGTATATATGGCAATGAATCTTGACCTCCAAGGTGGTGCCGGTGGGAGATTTCTCCTGTGCGTTGTTGAACAATAAAAATTCGCAGCGTGCGCGTTAACTAAAAGCGGTCTGCGGCGGAGCTATATATGAAAAAAAAAATTAAAAAAAATAAATAAAAAAAATTAAAAAAAACAAGAAAAAGAAAAAAAAAGGCGCTGCGCCGTGCTCCCGACCGGGCTGCAGAAATTAGGCGCCTTTTCCTTCTTCAAACCACTACCACCATATATAAATGGAGTGAAGCGCGCGCGAAATGCATTCGCATTTCCTCACGATTCCCTTCGGGGAGGTGGGGGCTTTTTTTTTTGGGGAGGTGGGGGGGCTTCGGGGAGGTGGGGGGCTTTTTTTTTTTCGATCACAAAAGCACCCAGGCGTAGGCAGCTAGCTAGATAGATAGATAGATAGATAGATAGATAGATAGATAGATAGATAGATAGATAGATAGATAGATAGATAGATAGATAGATAGATAGATAGATAGATAGATAGATAGATAGATAGATAGATAGATAGATAGATAGATAGATAGATAGATAGATAGATAGATAGAGCTGGAATACATCGTGAAACACGATGTATTCGAGCACTCCCGCGGTCGTAGTTACTTGTTACGATCATGCAGCTTGAGTCACCAATTCTTGCGTCCTCAGCACGACCGTGCTGCTATGGTGATGCGTTCGTATCTCTATGAACACATGACTGATACATTTACATGAAAGTTCATGCATTCGGCAAGACAGCAAGAAACCTCGCAAAAGATATCGGCTGCACTGCTGTATGAAACGTAACGGCTGCCGATCAATATACTCACTCCTGGGCCTTCTTCAGAGCTTTCTGGGACTTCATCACGGCTTTGGTTCCCGGCGAGAACGGACCGGTTGGTGTGGAGACGACGATGGCTTCTTTATTGTGCTTCTTTTTCTTTTTGTGCTTCTTCGTGCTTTTTCTCGGGCGAATTTGGGAACTGTGGGAGCTTTCGGGCCTCGGGTACGACGCTCGTGCCTTTCGGTTCTTCTCGATTGCGCGCTCGTCTACTGGAGATGCTTCTTTCCGGGGCGCTGCCGCCACCGGTTTGGCGCGCCCTTGTGCTTGATTGGCGGCTGGTACAAATGGTACCCGTGTGCGAGGCAGTGCCGCTACGGATGGGACCGCCTGGACCGCAGCACGGACTTGGTGCTTCGAGGATTTCGGTGCCGGCACCGGCGGGTCCTTGTGCGTTGGCTTTGGGAACGAAGGCCCACGTACCGGTGGTTGCCGAGGTAAGACGGGCTGCTGTTGCTGCCTCTCATCGCGATGCTCCGTAACACGAGCCCTCGGCTGGCCTGACGAAGGCGCCGACGGACGACGCGCTGAGGTTCCCGCCTTCTCCTTACTTGTCCCCGCCTGCTGCCCAGCGAAGGCCGGCAGAGGCATCCGCGTCGGGCCAACCGGTTTCGGAGGCTGCTGACCATGGGTCGTTCCGGAAGGGTCGCGAGCGAAGCTGTGCTCGAGGCTCCCCTGGTCTCGGAGCCGACGCTCGTGGATGTGCGAGTCGTACAGCTTCCCCTGCTTGGACTTTCCGGTCTGATGCTGTTGCTTCGCTCGTCCTTCGGGGCTCTGTACAGTCACGCGTCGTCGAGGGTCGAAGTAGAGTGGGTCGTGGTGGTATTCGCCGCTGTGGTAAATGTCGCTATCGCGACTGGCGACGCCATGCACGGGGCACGGCATGCAGCCCCCCTGCACGGCTGGGCTGCCAGCATAGGATGGACTGCACGGGTGTTGCGGACACGGAACTCGTCGGGGAGCGTCTATAGACACGAGAAGGCGGGTAAATCGGTAAACGTTATATTGAGGCTTACCTCGGTGGTCGAAAAGATCTGTTTTGTGTGCACAACGCAGTGCTAACATTGACTGTGGCGCAGGTTCCTCTGAGTGGTGTAGGAAGCTGCGCCTTATTAAGACACAAGTGTTTCGAAAAGTCGAGGGCGACTGCGAAATGCCTATGACGTAGAACAATCGAAAGATATATACATGTGATAATTCCCAAGAGAGGTCTGCCGAGGAAATTTCACTGACGCAGCTACATTTATATATATATTTCATTCTTTAATAGACGTTAAAAGCAAATACTGTCCGGCCTAAAAGGCTTTGATATCATTAGAGTAGACAAAAGACCGTCCGTTGGAGGAAGAAGATTGATCATTACAGCAATCTTCACTATTCAGGCGGAGGTTCAAGTCATTTCTGAACGGTGATGGGGATGTCGGACGAAGTTTAATGTCGCGTTGTATTTTGTTAAGCTGCTCCGATACCTGTTTCTTTAGTTAAAATGAAGTTAGTGCTGCGGCGACCGCTATAATTATCATCCAAGGAGTACACGCACTGCGCGATCATTGATTAGTTTTTGTAAAGGCCACTACGACCATGAAATACCTATTAGGGCTTTTAACGGCGGAGCAGTTTAAGCTCAGAGAATCCCTGTTAGTCGTGAACAGAAAGTATCATAATGAACAGGCACGCACTCTGTTTTCTTTTTCCGCGCTCCCAGATGCAGTAACTCTGATGGGCGAGAGAAGCAGTATGAAGAGAGAGAGAAACAAAGACATAGAAAGAGAAATAAAGAAATTCTTGGCGAGATGGGATTCGAACCCGCGCACCCACGATCCGAAGGTGAACGTAGTAACCACTCGGCTATCCAGACGCTAGCAGAGCATGGCATAGCCTTCCATAGTGTAGTACAAGGGTGAGGGAGAGGGAGGTGAGGGGTAGGATGGTCTGATTTGTCCGGCATGGGATACAATAACTCGAATGGGTGAGAGAACGAGAACAGAGAGTGAAAAAAAAGAGATAGAGAACGACAAAGAGAGAAAGAGAGAGAAGGAAAGGGAAGACACAAAAAGGGATAGAAAGAACAGAGCAAGACAGGAAAAGAAAGAAAGTGATAGAATAAAAAAGAAATAGAAAGAAAGAGGGGGGAAAGAGCATAGCGGAGCCACGTATAGTATAGCACAACAAGGAGGTGGGAAAGGAAGGTGAGGGTGAGGAGAATGGAGAGGAGCAGGAGAGAGGGTGAAGCATAGCATAGCCATGTCTAGGGCAGTATAACAATGGTTGGGGAAGAGAAGTGGGGATGAGGAGGAGGAGGAGGGAAAGCAGAAGTGGGACGCCACCAGCTCCCCTCTTTTCTCAATATTCACACCACTAGTGCGTCGAGGCTAAAATTTTTTTTATTGTTAAGAAATTTTCAGTCTGACGTAAACACAAAATTGTTAACGTTAACTTAGATAAAAAAAGACACTAGACAAGCTTAACTTATGCGCTGCCGACCACTTGCTGACGGTCTCTTGCCTTCTCTCGCTATGTGCGTCAGTTACGTCTGGAATTTTCTGTCGGTGAACGTGCACCGTGATTTCGGTGAAGCGCTTCGAGATGCAATATTTATTTGACTTTTTTCGGTAAATCTAGTTTGCCCGCAAAAAAAAAAAAAAAAAGGCAGCCCGCATGACATGCAATCATTTAAAGTAAAAAAAGGAGCCACGAAGGAAGAGTTCACTACAGAAAAATCGCTCCCTCTCTGCATACAGACGCAGTCCTGCTTCTGATAATAACGAGAAGTCTATGGCCCTGCATGCCGCTGTCACATGCCTTTACAATCGCCACCTGGTCTGCAGCTTCAGATCCAAATGTTTCTTGCTCGCAGCCATGAAGAAGCCAATTAACAAGCCACTGTGTGAACGATGCCTGTGGGAGGGAAGCGTTCTGCTTTAATCTTACCATCAAAACTCCACTGCCTTCTGATCGTAAAGACATCAACGGAGGGTGCGGGAAGATTGGGAAGCACTGCGGTGTGCTTCCCCGACCACGAGAGCACCCGGATGTTGGCGGTTAGACAGAGACAGACAGGAACGGCCAAAGTGCATTTGGTTCGGAAAGAAATGCTTCGCATTTCATAAGGGGCAGCACCAAAGCAGCTAAAAGAAAATTATGTATCAGGACGAAGATATATTGTAAAGGTTACAAGCAGGGTAATGTGATTAGCAATTTCATTGACATGGTGAAGGTGGCAGAATATATTGTATCCTCGTAGCTTCATACGACCACGTTGTCAAAAAAGCGTTTGAAGATTTTGGCATAGGCTTACCTTTCATTTCCGAGTTCGGCGGCTTTAAACGGGCACGAGACTGCGGTCTGTTTCTTCTCCTTTGGTTGTTGCTCCTGTTTGCCTCGCGATGCAAGCAGCCTCACGCGTGTTGAGGCATTGCTAGTTAAATGTCGATAATAAAAGATGACGATGATCATGATAATTGGCGTGATGATGATGATGAGTCGAGACAATACAACGAAGAATTCTTTTACTCTCCCTATTTTTTCTTGTCCTTGTGTGTTTATTCAATAATCCTATCACGGTGATGGGATTGCCGGTTTTAACGTACGCCTACTTTACCATATTTTTTTCATTTGAAAATAGCAAAAAGAAAAAAAAAGAAAAAGAAAAGGCACAGAAGTGGGCGGTTGAACATTGGGAAAAAGATGAGGAAAAGCTCAGGAAAAATAGCATGGTTGTTACGAGGATACCAAAACACAGATATTGTTGTTGCCCTCCTAGTCACCTTAGAGGGGGGGGGGGGGGGCAGCCTCGTATATTGACATGATAAAGAGGGGGCGGGCGCTACGATCCGGGGGAAGGGGGGGGGCAGGTCAGCTTCATACATGGTTGCCGTTGGGGGGACATGAAAAGGCGCCAGAACTCACGCCAAAAGTAGCCAATGTAGCCATGTCATTTGATATTATCGCCAAATTTCTGGCCATATAGTACAGAAGTGGTATTATCAACAGAGTCTTTACTATTGATGAATAAATAAAACCATTTGGAATAAGTAAAACCACAAGTTTAAAAAAGAGCCATGGCGCCAACTGGAAATTTTCGTCGCCAACGGGGTCCAAAAGTAGCCAATTTGGCGTTAAGTAGCCACCAACGGCAACCCTGGCCCCATACATTGACATAATAGGGAGGGGGGGGGGGGCTGCGACGAACTATCGCCCCCCCCCCCCGCTTCCCCTGAAGGGGAACCCTGCGCACGCCTATGTGCAGCATCAACAAAGTGCACATGCCTTGCAGATGTGTAGCGGGTACTTCGTTTATCCGCAGAAAGACGAATAATGGCGTAGTGGGTGCTGTCCTACTTCATAAAAATTATGATTTATGGCGTATTCGATACCTTGCGGAAAGCCGAATCTTCAAACACAGTTGGCATTGCCCCAACACAAAGCTACGCTCAAAATTCTCATTAGGCAGTATCGTAATCATCGATAAAGTTTTTAATTTTCTTTTTTTTACTTCTAATATTTATTCTCTTTGTGTGTTTATTCAATACCACTATCATGATGATGGGATAGCCAGCTCCAACGTAGCGTACCCTCCCATATTCTTTTTTTTCATATATATAAAAAATAAGCTTACTACTCAGCCGGCATTGGGTATGAGCTATGGTCAGACGACGACGACGACGACGACGACGACGACGACGACGACGACGACGACGACGACGACGACGACGACGACGACGACGACGACGACGACAACAACAACAACAACAACAACAACAACAACAACAACAACAACAACAACAACAACAACAACAACAACAACAAACACAACAACGACAACAAACCCAGTACTCAGAATTCCTTGCTTTGGGTTTGAGCCATGGTCAGATGACAACGACAACAACAACAGCAACAACGACGACAACAACAACGACGACAACAACAACGACAACAACGACGACGACGACGATGACGACGATGCCGACGACGACGACAACGACAACAACGACAGCGACAACCCCACTACTGAGTCAATTCATAAAATAATCATCTGAAAAAGTTTTTCTATATTCCCCAGTGAACCGACTAGACTTTTTTTTCTTCTTCGTCTTAAGTCTAATCTATATCCCTATAGTAACCACCGGTTTCATGGCCAATGCCCCGAAGTGGGTAAGAGCCAAAAACAAGGATCAAGCAAGTAAGCAAGCAAGCAAGCAAGCAAGCAAGCAAGCAAGCAAGCAATTCCATGCATTGGGCATCAACCATGGGCAGAGGCGTCAACAACAACAACAAGAACAACATACCTTTCCTCCGGAATCCTGGAGGCCGCGTCCTATTGATCTCGCGAAATTATCGCAAGAGATTTCGAGAGAGGTATGGCTTGGCGCTCGATTGTCCAGCTTGCGCTAGGACCTGCCACCAACAACGGCATCCGGCAGAACGAAAGTAAGACGTTGATGCGCCGAATGTGTATGTGCGGGAGAGATTGAGGCAGCCCAGAAGAACTGGGCGCTGGTCGTGTTAGTAATCCATACTAACGGTGAACTGCGCGAAAGGAAAAATAAATAAAACACTTGAGACGAGAAGAGAATACGGCACGGGTGCATTTTCTTGCGCAATTTGCCGTTAGTGAGGGAACTTTTCCAGCGTTCTCTAGTTGTGAAAAGTGAGCATCTTTCCGTCCACGAAAACATAGGATTGGTAGATGTATAAAGACAGCCCAACACCGGTGTGACGAGGGCTGTTGTCGAAACCTGAAGTCTTACTTAAGGCATACAATATTTAAAAACAGCAGGATTCTCAATATATTATACATGAAATGAGATGATCGAAAGCTGTAATCTTTAATCGGCTGCTGTCTCGGACACTATGTGCATGTTGTCATAAGTGGCTGAGGTCATAATTAGGCGTACTCTGCTTCCCTGACCCATTGTTCTCTGACCCATTGTGCCGTCCTCCGATCTCTTAATGTTATTCCTATAATTTTACGTTCTATGTCTCGCTGAGTGGTCCTCAACTCTTTCTCTAGTTTTGTTATTATCCATGTTTCACTCCCATACGTTAGAACTGGCAGTATGCAGTGGTTGTATACTTTTCGCTTTATTGACAGTTATAGATTTCCTGGCATTTGGGAGTGCCTGCTGAATGCGCTCTATCCCATCCCTACTCTTGGGTCAACTTCGTTTTCGTGATTAGGGTCTCCTGTTAGTAGTTGCATTAGGTATAATTAGGTTGCATCATGTATACACTCCCATGCATGGTTTTCGATCGTGAACTGTTTCTGTTTCGCCAGGCCTTTCAGCATTATCTTTGTCTTCATCATACTCAATTCCTCAATCACCTTTTGCCCTTCTTTGCTATCGTTACTAAAATGCACTATATGATCTGCAAATCGAAGGTTGTTGAGCCGAATTCTCCGTTAACCTTGACTCGTGTTTCGATCAAAAGTTGGGGGGCAGTGGTTTGTGTTCGTTACACTAAGTTAACTGCATATTTAAGAGGATAATTTTGAACATCAGAATTTACGAGCATGAGCGCGTGTTAATAAGATGTTGCGTGCATCTATATTGCATGATTGCTCAAAGTTACCCACTTTTATGAAAAAAGAAAACACGACCAATCATTGCTATTTCGACAAAAAAGATAATTGTTGTAGCGAGGTGACGTTGATTGCATTAACGCTTTAATTATAACAGCACCGCTTAGTATTCGCGTCCCTAGTTCTTCAGCCTGCTTAATAAGCGCCGTGTTTATCCCCACACGGAAGTTATTCAAATTACATGCTGTGCGGAAGTTCAGAAGAAGGAAGTACAGACTCCTCCGGCTGCTGAGGCTGTGAGTGCGCATTTACGCAGACGTTGCTCTTTAAGGCATAAAAAGCGATAAAAAAAGTAAACACAGGACTGTGTTAGCTGGCGTAGCAAGGAGGACGGTGGGGAGGGTTGGACAGATTCAACCCCCCCCCCCCCCCCCCGGAAAATTAACAAACTTGCATGTGTATACATACACGCACACATACGCATGCACGCAGGAACATACATAAAGTATGGGTGTACCCCCCCCCCCCCCCTCAAAAAAAAAAAAAAAAAACTTCAGGCTACGCTACCGATTGCGTTGACTTTAAGATTTAGGTGCTCACGAAAACCTTTAGAACAGGGGTCTCAAACTCACCTTAGCTAGCGGGCCGCAGTTACGCAATTTAGTCCCGTAAGAGCCGGGACAGGTAAGAATGTAGAAACGGGGGGGGGGGGGGGGGGGGGTTAGTTTGTACACATTGTCAGCAAACGTTAATATTTCAAAACAAACAAACAAACAAAAAGAAAAACGTTCCTATATCTCATATACGGGTGATTTCTAAAGGTTGTTTAGCGCCAGGATTCCAACATTTTAATACTGACCGCTAAAAGGACTAAAATCTGGACGCCGATTCTGAAATCTAGTTTTTTTTCTTCACGGATATGTTTCAACACATGGAGTGCCTCACGAAAACATTACTTTAGAACGGTCATGCTTGTCTAGCTCGCGAACATACTTATTAAGAAAATCAAAAACAATATGGGAGGAAGACAGTCATGTGCGGGCCGCAGGCCGCAAGCGAGTGCTTCGCGGGCCGCGTGTTTGAGACCCCTGCTTTAGAACAAAGCTAGCATTTGAGCAATCCATGCAGTAAAAGCGTACAACCTAACGAAATCTTGTAGAAAATCTGCGACGCAGCTGATTCACTCATAGCAGCAGGGGAGCTGCTCAAGCGCGAGTGAGCCAAGGCAAAGAAGAACGAAAGATGGTGCTGGATGTGGAAGTTTATTTAATGGTGCTTCCTATGTTTAATGGCGCTTCCTGTGCTATGCGAGCGAATCTGTTTAATGGTCCTTCCCAACTTCTTGCCTCGATGTTTCGTGCCGCTATGTCAAGCTGTCCTCTGTCACATGGGCGTCGGCACGAGGGTGAAAGAGAGACACTTGACCCCCCCTCCCCCTGCTCTTCAATATGAATAGTATCTGGATTTTTAAGTCCCAAAACAATGATATGATTATGAGGAGTGCCGTAGTGGAGGGCTCCGGAAATTTTGACCATCTGGTGTTCTTTCACGTGCACTGACATCGCACAGTATTTTTTTTTTATTTATATATGAAAAATATGGGAAGGTAGGCTACGTAAGAGCCGGCTATCCCAACATCATGGCAGCAATATAGAAGGTACATATAGAAGTACAATATAGAAGAAGAAAAATAATTAGAAGCACTATGTACATATGTACAATATAGGGCGTGTAACGCATGGCAGTCCATGGGGATTATTCAGTTCATATAGCATGTTAAGATCGGGGACAGAGTCCATACAGATACTTTTATGCACTTGACTATGAGTTATGCACTTGCATCTTGACTATGGTAGGCTATAGATAGTTCACTAAATTGGTGTCCATTAAAAAATCACGAAGAGCGCTCCTGCACCGTCTACGATTAGGTGTTGCATACACACCTCACTTCTTATGCCGCATCAAAAGAAGAATGTCCCCGCACTGCGACCACTGCGAATATCCTGATGCGTCAGTGGAGCATATTATTTTAGAATGTCCGCAATATGATGAACAACGCGCTCAACTGAGTGATCGATTGAACCGCCTCGACAGACGACCACTTACAATTGGCAAAGTGCTTGGACCGTGGCCACATCGCACAGTACACGGGCCTCTTGAGACGTGAAACCCCAGATTATTATTATTATTATTATTATTATTATTATTATTATTATTATTATTATACGGGCCTCTATTCGACTCCATTGAAATGCGACCGCCGCAGCCGGGATCGTACGCGCGACCTTCGGGTCAGCAGCCGAGCACCGTAACCGCAACGCCACAGCGACGGACCCCTCCTCCGCCTCCCCCTCCCCCCACTGCGAAGCAACACGGGTTTGCACACCCCAAGGCAAAACCATGCCGACGCCCATGCTCTGTCATTGTGGCTTTAGTGCGAGTCTTGTCGAGTAGAGCATAAAACCAGCAGACAAAGCCCTGTACGCCGCAGGAGCATAAATGGGAATGCGCAATGAGTGTACAGAATAACAGAGGTTGCAATGAAGAGAGAAGCTATACAGAGGACCAGGGCGAAGGGATAATTCGTAAAAATATGATGAAAACCTAATATCTTGATTATATTCTAAGTGACTGTTGGCGCCACGCTGTTCCAGGGGGATTGATAATAGCGGTTGCGGGTAATCATAATAATGTGTATTTAAGTGCCGTCCGTTTGTAAAATATAATCCTAGACGCACGCACGCCCGCGCTTGTTTATTGAACATACTGTTTGTGTGTGTGTGTGTTCGTG
>JALIZH010012439.1:25000-72500 GCA_030522465.1 Rhipicephalus appendiculatus
TTCGTATGCGTTCATGTTTTCGCCGTTCCCGCGTCGCGCCGGCGCCAACCCTGACAACGCTTGATGCGTTTCTTGATGCATGGTCCCTATCAGCAGTTCCAGCTGTGCGACGTGGTGCATCGCGGTAAACATACATGATCCGTGCCAGCCTCTCCAAACGTGCGCGCAATGAGGGATCCGTCCCACAGAAACAGGCAGTACACTACAGAGAACGCCGAAACGACACAACACCGCTTGCGAGCACGACCTTGATCAGGCACGTCATGCGCACGTGACCTTTCGTGCGCGTTACTCCTCCCAACACCACCTCTCCTCCTCGCATCATGGTTTCGCGGCTCGTAATGAACCAACTTGAAAAATTATTGTTTATATTCCACTCCCCATTCCCTTGCAGGCGCTGAGACGTGCTCCCATTTAGGGTCGCAGAAATAACGTATTTTCCTCTCCTGCACCTCTCCTCCTCTAGCCGCTCGCGACACGTCAGCG
Source organism: Rhipicephalus appendiculatus (assembly GCA_030522465.1). Lineage (NCBI taxonomy): Eukaryota > Metazoa > Arthropoda > Arachnida > Ixodida > Ixodidae > Rhipicephalus > Rhipicephalus appendiculatus. Next base: position 25,487 of record JALIZH010012439.1, read on the forward strand.
CGTTGGCGTCACTTGTCCGGCGCGTCCTCTTTTCCTGCTGTTAGCGGTTGTTTTCCCGATGTTGGTTGAACCAGAGGCCTATAGATTGAATCCAACAGTGATCCTAAAGGTCGACGTTGCCCGGTAACATGAATAACGTTCTCAAACAGCACTCGAAAGTGAAATTTGAGGTTAAACAGTGTTCATATAGGCACCAAATAAGAAAATAGGCATTTATAGGCATTTAAAGGCATATAGGCACGAACGCCGAAAATAGGGATTCATAGGCACTTTAAAAACACTATAAAAGCCCTTCTTAGCATGTAATTTGTGCTCATATATCAATGTGTAAATATATATGCTCTGCTAATCGGTTATGTACTCTGACATGGACCGACCGCTAGCCAATGTAGGCTAACGGTCCAGATAGTTTGTAATCATTGCTTATGATTTGTCAATAAAATTGAGAGTGATTGATTGATTGATCGAGTGATTGATTGATTGATTGATTAATTAATTAATTGATTGATTGATTGATTGATTTATTGATTGATTGAATGTGGCGCGATAGGAACGCAAGCAACAAAATAGGCACTTGCCTAAAATCCGGTCTGTACTAAGGAAATGCAGCGCAGTCCTTTATGCATTTGCCTGAGTCGACTCGAAGGCCAAAGCCGTCTTCATTTTCTGATAAGTTAATTTATTGATCGCCTGAACAGCATTTGAACCGAGGCAACGAACAGCAATGTTCATTGTACTCGCAGAAACAGCATTCCACCACTTCAAATGCCCCAATTGTGGTGGTGCACCACGACTAAATATTGCAGTGACGTGGTAAACTGAATGGCAGGATCGAGGGGACGGTGTTTCACAGCACAGGGCCAATGATGTCGATTTCAATGCAGATCATGCGTTCCCAGCATGTTCAACACCATCGAGGATTGCTCATTCCCAGGATTTGGAGACATTCGTACGTGGCGCCATCTCTCGGCGGCAGCAACCACGATCTGCCATAACTGAATGGGAAATAGGCGAAAAAAAATCATATCTTTTGAAGTAAGCTAGTTATCAAAAACGACTCCGGGATCTATACAGCAGAGACCTACTGGAACACTGAGGCGAAATTTCAGTATCCCACTACAAAACCTGTGGCTTCCCTGGACAATTGAACACCCCCCTTGGAAATACATGGGACCCATTGTTAAATATTAAACACTCTGGGAAGTCACGCGGTTTGTAGTGTGACACTGTAATTTTGACAGAATGTTTAATTAAGTCTCTGCTTTGTAGAACCGGGAGTCGTTTTTGATAACTAGCTTTTTTCATGAGATATGATTTTTTTTCGCCTACTTCCCATTCAGTTACGGCAGGCCGCCGCTGTCACCGACAAGAGAGGGCGCTACGTGCAAATGTCCCCAAATCCTGGTCATGTGAAGCACCGATGTAGTTATATTATCCGGCTGAAAAGCCAACCTCGATAGAACTTTTTCCCGGTTAGCACTCTTCTCGTGTTGTAGTGACGGTCTCAACGTCCGTGTTACATTATTAGCTACAAAATAGTGTCAGTCTTTTTTCCAACAAACTAGGACATTTGCGAATACATTTGTATGTATTTATAATTTTAGTACGCCTCCAGATACTGCCATCGTTTTAAGCATTGTAATACTGAAAGCGCTAAAATAACGTTTCACATGTTTTAACATTGCTCTTTACGGGAAGTACAGCACTGACACAGCGTGCGGATTGCGCGGCATGTTCATTTAGGCAGGTTAGTCCATGTAGAAAAACAGCTTGCCTTAAAGGCCTCGCGGCGTGTTTGTGCCATTCATATTTCTTCTGTTCGCTGGGGTTCACGTTGAATTCCAATGGCGGAGTCGGAGCAAGTTTTTCTGCCCCTTTTGGAGCAAGTGAGTTCCAATGGCAGAGTGAGGGCAGGAGTCAAGAATTCCAATGGGAGAGTCGGAGTGGATTCAGAGCGGGAGTCACTCCGTGGAGCAGGAAAGCTGCTCCGCCGAAATCGGCGGAGTGGACCGGTACTCGGCGTGACGTACTTCCTTTAACACGTTTGCCTGCTTGAGGGCGCCGCCGGTAGTCGCTTGTTTTGGTGGTAATGGCGGACGACATGGACTCGATAGCGACAGCTCCGAGTCAGAAAAGTTCCCGCATAAGATTCATCGGATAGTGACAGCGACGTTGAAACTATGCGTACGAGCGGGGATTTTTGACAGCCGCATGGAATAACTGTATGCAAAGTACTCTGGGCAATTCGTCACTCGAAAGATAGACCTTCCGCTTCCTCCTTGCTCCAGCGGCACGTGTTGTGTTCCAATCGCGGATCTGGAGGCGTTGCTCTACGCCAGAGTCGAGTGCTCGCTCGCGGAGTCCGTCGGCTGCTCCGACTCTGCCATTCGAATTCAACATTAGCTACCATTACTCGAAGTTGAAGACAGCGGTGTCGGGAGCTTGGTTTAGCGGAAGCACGAAATACACGGGTTGGCAGCTTGAGAACTGATAGTAGACAGATATTTATTCAAAAGTAAAAACTGGTTTGCCGATTCGCTGTGAATGTATCTTTGTGCAGGGGAAGGCGCCTCGATACCGAGAAAAAGTAAGACCCCAAGACGAGCAGAACCGGCTTTCTGAGAAGCGGTAAAAATTTTCGTACATCGCTAAAACAACAACAACAACAACAACAACAACAACAACAACAACAACAACAACAACAACAACAACAACAACAACAACAACAACAACAACAACAACAACAACAACAACAACAACAACAACAACAACAACAACAACAACAACAACAACAACAACAACAACAACAACAACAACAACAAACTCTATAGGGTGCCTTGTGCATTCACGTAAGACCACTGCAAGGCGAAAGCCATCTTCTTTTTCTGCTCAGTCGATGTATAAGGGAGCAGGGAACACGAGCGATGGCTTCACGTGCCACTGCACCAAGCGCCGTCTTCATTTTCGTCTCTCGAGGTCGCGCGCCCTCCGGTTTTGTTCGCCGCCCGAAGGAGGGCGCTACAAGGGTAACATGTGTCGTTGCGTCACATGACGTCACGCCAGAATCCGCGAGGTCATGATGACGTCACAATTTTTTAAGGATCTGTGAAGTCATGATGACGTCATATGGTGACGTCATCACGTGATCATTTCTTTGCATCACTCGTCCCCGACGCTGCGGGACGGTCGCCGCCGACGGTAAAATTTCCCGTTTGATGAGGCATCCCAGGCTTTCGCCTTAGAAAAAATAAAAGAAAGAAACGCAGTCCGTCGGCGGGTAATTGAGTCTTCGGGGAACAATAAAAGGAAGCGAGGGAAGCCAGAATGTCACTACAGCGGGTTTTAAACGGCAACTATGCCCTTTTCAGTTTCACACTATACCTTTCCGCTATCAGGTTTACAGTACTTTAGCGATGCATACATCCCGAACTGAAGGACTCACACGTACAACGCGAGTGCGTCTATCTTCTGATGTTTTATTACGTTGGCGTAAAAATTCCAACGGTTCATAGCGTGGCGAACAGTTAATATAGGGAAACGGTACTTCCACATTAGCTTGACAGCGGCTGGTGTCATGCAGCATCCTTGTGGTCTTGATGGTGGGCAGCAAAAGCAAGAAAGAAAGAAAAAAAGGGGAACATTAGGGGTTAGGCTTGTTGGTTTTCAGCTTAAAAGAGGCAACCATTAGAGCGTTTTCAAGTTAACTCCACAAAACTCAACGAACTATACTTGTTTCAGAGTTTCAAAACGCTCATTAGAATGTTATAAACTTAACCGCAATTTCATGACATTTCCAAATTATTGTTATAACTATAATGATTATAACTAGTAAACTTATTGTTAAATATTTTTGAGGGCTCGTTTTTTTTTGTTTGACACAACCTTAATGAAAACATTTCTCCTCTGTACTTCTTTTCATCCACTTTACATTATTCACATCTAATTAATAATTACTACAACACACTTAAAACGGTACAATTAAGGTTCCCTATACCTTCCCTGGCTTCATTATTTTTCTAGGTTTTAATTAAACTTATCGTTAGTTAGTTTAAATGTTCGTCACTTCGCAAGGTGCTTTTGCACCGCATTTATCACTATGGATTATCTAGAATGTTTATTAAAACCTAATTGGAGAATACACGTGATGTTGCTGAGCACTTACAGGTGCTTTCATCGTTTCCGGTATCGGAAAGAGTGCCGGCCTCTTGATTTGCTGGGGTCGGCTGCTCGCCAGCTAAACAACAAAGTGAGAGAGATGCAGATGAACGCAAATGTTATTTCAAAACTTGGAATACGTTGCAACTCGTGAAAATGACGTAGCCAAAACAACTACGAGACTTACGACTGCCAAACAAGTTGTAGATAAAAGCTGAAAAGAAAGACACATAATAACTTATCACAGCTCTTAAACTTTTTATTGCTACGACAATGACCCTTGTGTTGGCTTGAAAGGCGTTTATTATTAAATTTAATGTATAAATTTCAGAAACTAGGGGATGTTTAGTATAAATAGCGATCGCTCGCAGAACATTACCTTGGAGTACCCAACAAAAAAGATTACACATTCACCCGGAGTTTTTTTTTTTTTAATTTGTTCCTGGTTATAGGCGAATGAGGATCTTACTCGTGTGTATGCCTGCTGGTTGTTTCTTCTACTGAAATAGAGGCTGTGTAGTAAGTAAAGGGAGCTTACAAGAAGAGTACTAAAGAATTTAACAAAATTGTGTTTGTTTGTTTGCTACTCATTATCACAGGAAGAAAATCTAGCATTGTTGACGTAGTGAACGAAGAGTGTAGATGGGAGACGAATGTTTTTGAGCACGTGGATACTTGATGTGTCGCACATGCCTTTCATTGTTACTTCGCTTACCAAAAAAAAAAAAAAAAAAAAAAAGAAGAAAGAGTGAGGAAGGAGGAAGGAAAGATAAAGAAAGAGAAAGAGGGAAAAGGAAAGACACAAAACACACAAATAGGCGCAAAGCGAAAAATACACGCAATGGGACAGGTACCCAAGGTAAAACGAGAAACTGGCCGTGAGCTACAAGATGTTCAATCGATAGCTGCACATTCTTTTCGCCATTACAAGTTATAGGTCGTCCTTCTAGAGGTCCGTTCAATGATTGCCTCGTTGGTTCACACGCAATAACAAGAGCGACAGACGGAATCACTGAAGGGACGAAGAAACTCCTCTCTGATGCAGTGCGCATCGAACTTCGAGGTGTGCGCTATACCGTGCAAGAAGTGACGTCAACAACACGATTTCCTCAATTTCTAGTTTATTTATATATCGCGTATACAGGGCGTAGCTACGTAAAACTAATGCAGTGCAACATTCATCACTCCGTAAGGTGTCATGAGCGGGCCACTATCAACAAGACGGCTGAAAATAAGTTGTTGGCCACTGCTTTCTTTACAACGCAGCCACGCAACAGGCAGCTGACAGCCGGCGAGCGCTAAAAGACAAACACCAAGTGAGCCGGCCAATGGTGGTTGTAGATCACGCACTCGTCCAACGGCTGTCACTTAGCATTGCTTTGATTTGGCAGGGTTCATGTGCATCAGTGGTAGTCCCACTGACGACAAGGTCACGCAACGTCTACTCTTCCCACTGCCATGTCTTGCGGTAGAACTTTCGCATTTACTCCCTCTGTATGTATTACCGCAGCTACTTTTCTTCTTTTATTGGACCACAGTTGGCGTTGCTTCAGTGGAAAGACGACGCGCGGTGACATTGCGATGACACAACGACGTGTACGTCGATTGCGACAGGAAACCAATTCGTTGTCTGCCAACCTTGTCGGCAGAGTTTGGTGTCTTCTCCGTGCGGCTGACGGCAACCGCAAAGGGCCGAAAGACACTCCGACAGCTTTCTTTTCAACAGTGTGACAGCATCGCTGGGCAACACCGATGGAACAATCCGCTGACTCGCCTTGCCTTCTTTTGGATTCACCGAGGAGCCTAATACACGAAATAAGACCGACTGTTGCTTCCTTCTTTCGGCGGCCGTGCGACGCAGTGACAACGAAAAGGAAAGAAGTGTGGGGATGAAAAAGTTACACGCTTCCGTCCCACACAAATCTGAAACTATGTTTCTTCGTTACAGTTGGTACTTTGTCTCGGCGAAGCGCACGACTGCGATTTCGTGTCAGTCAGGAGGGCGTTCTAGGAGTGACGGTTGTATTCTACCGTTTATGTGATTACCGTTTCATTTTAAATGCACCACGATTCACTGTTAAATGATGATGTTAAATGCAGTCCAATGATGTTAACGATTATGTTAAGTGCACCACGTTTTAGCTGCACGAGTTTCTCGGTGAACACAGTGACGTTGCGAGATCTTGAGAGAGGACAATGCAGGTATTTCAGAACAAAATAGCTTCGTACCGACCACGGTGGTATCAGATATTGCCGTACTTACCGTACTGTAAACTAGCGGTACGAAAAGATCCTACTGCGAGTCTTTTCAGAGGCGTGCACATTCCTATCACTTCAACGAGTCTATTTGTTAGTCCTTATTCTGTAAGAAGTCTAGCGAGTTGAAACAAGACCACAACACATGTTGTCAGCGGCCTTTGCGAGTCAAGCAGCCAGAACTGCTACGTCGTATGCAAAGAAAACTATTTCATACGTACTACGCGCAGCCGTTGGGTCTGCCTTTGTTGAAAGGTGCTTCTGATGCTAGAGCGCACTGACTGACATTGTTAAGGATTAACTTTATACTTGTACAAACATTGCGGCACATAACTTGTCTTGATAAAAATGGTCACTGCTTTGTAGAATATGCAGACTTAGCTGCAGAATATAATAAAAAAGGGTGAAGTTTACACTAGCCCCGTAAAGCTTAAGAATCATGGCCTTCTAGGCTGATGCTAGGTCCTTCGTTGGCGTAGACAGGGTAGAATCAAACCACAGCCTGTCACAGACCATGCAAGCATAGGCGTGCGCACGAGGGGGGGGCAGAGGGGGCGGCCGCCCCCCCCTAGTCACCTAAGAAGGGGGGGGGCGCAACGTCTGCCCCATACATTGACTTAATAGGGAAGGGGGGCGCTGCGACGAGCCTTCGCCCCCCCCTGAAGGGGGAACCCTGCGCACGCCTATGCATGCAAGAATGTCCTCACTCCAGCGTCAGAAACTATCGTGCAAAGTTGTCAGATACGCCAGATGGTCGAAGTTTCAATAGTCCTCCACTATACGGCGAGCCTTATAACAATATCATGGTTTCGGCACGTAAAATCTCCGATATTAATACTAATACAATTTCAACGCACCAGTATGTGTATGATATGCATTGATAATATTACTTCCCCTGCAAGTCTAATGATAATAATTGTTGGAGTTTTACGTCCCAAAACCATGATGTGATTGTGAGGGGTGCCGTAGTGGAGGGCTCTGTAAATTTCGACCACCTGGGGTTCTTTAACGAGACCTAAATCTAAGTTCACCGGCCTCTAGCATTTTCCCTTTATCGAAAATGCGGTTGCCCCCACCGGGATTCAATCCCGCGACCTTCGGGTCAGCAGTTGAGCCCCATAACCACTAGACCACCATGGCGGGTGATATGCACGTCAGATGCCGCGTCCAATAGTTCACTTTCCACACACTAGTATTTGTTCGTTGAAGTACGCGGGAATGTACGCGTTGAAGTGCGCGTCGATAATATTATTTTTGCTCTAAGTGGAGATTATGGTGCGTGCACATATGAAGTCTCTTAATAAGGTATTCCAAATTGTAGTAATACTGTTGTAATATATGCCCAATAACTACTGTGGAAAAGTTACATTTCGCAGAGGAAGAAAGCTGACATTTGCGATTCCATACATCAAAATGCCCACTGAGTAGCAATATCAAGAAAGAAAAAAAAAAAAAGCCAGAAGAAACCAGCCACGCTCCTCGGTTATACTACTGCCATAAAAGTCACATTTTGTCCATTGCTCGAGAAATATGGGCCGCTTTTGGGAGGCAGGAAACCCGCTTTCATATAGCTCCCTCTATTCGTCCATAGAACGGCAGCGATACAAAGAGTCCTCGTGTTTGGAGGATATTTAGATGAACAGCTGCAACGTAAGTGGGCGAAGGGAGACTCGCACTCCTATTCCACCTAGCTAAAAGGGTGCAGTGAAGTGGTCGCATGAAATGTTCCAGCTTTCGAATGCCGCGCTTGGAGAGCTGTCGGTGCGCATATGAGCTCATATTAACCGTATAACATTTGCAAAGTGTGACTGTTGCGACATTACATTGCAGTATAGCCTTTTCCCTAAAGTCAGATAACTTAAATTTAAAATTTGTAACTTTTCTGCATACATGATCGATTATAGAGATTGCGGCGAAAAGAATTATTTTTTTTGCACGCAACTAATAAATTTCAGAGACACTTAGATGCAATACCATGCAGATTTTTAGGAGAAGAACGGCAAAAACGATAATAGGATAAAAAAAAGCCTCAGAATGAATGGAACGGAAATCTGGCGTGTATTTCAAGTAGGGTGTGTAGTCTGAATACTTCCACGAATAGTATGCAGAACTCAACAGAACTGTTCTAATACGCTTCAATAAAAAGTGGCACGAATTGTATCCTAAACATATGCGCACTGCTCCATCGGATCATTTCTGTTCTCAGATGTCTGGAACTCAAAAAATGATTGAAGTAGCGAAGAAAAAAATTATCACCAGATTGCGAATTAATATACTATAGGTCACTGGTGCGGGGATCAAGAAGCGGTAAGACGTAATTTGATCATGAGGCAGATTGATTCTATGAAGGCGTACCAGTTGGGTAAGAAACATCAACGCAACCGTAAAATGGTACTTCTCATCAAGCTCCTGAAGATCAGAAACCCCGTTCAAACACGCTTTGCTTTTCTTAAATTCCATAGCTACCGGTAACTACAATGGCTTGCTGGAGGAGGTCTAAGCACATGTGCGGCACGTAGCTTGATTTGGAGCAGGAATTTATATGCCAAAAGAATCTGGCGGCAAGGCTTACCGCAATGAAATAGTAATGACGGAGGATTATTTAATGATGCTGTCTCTCTGACAAATCGCTGTATCCCACAGTACAAAATACCACAATGAAACTCCAGGTTTGTCGAACCAAGCGAAGTGATCAGAGGGCGTGCTTTGATTTAGGACATTTGGTTTATAAATAAGGATGTTCGACATGTATACAAAGGAACTGTGTTGTTTTTGCTTTTACAGCAGAGCTGTTATGCTCAAGGTTGGCCGTGTGTCTTAGATAGAAAGTTATCATCATCATGCACTAGCACGTGCTCTCTTCATCCTCCTCTTCGTCTTCCGCTTCTATTTCGCTCCCGGAAAACGTGCGCCGATTTCTCCGGTGAGGGATGCAATAACTTTGATGGGCGAGAGGACGAGTACAAAGAGAGAGAACGAGAAATAAAGATAGAGAAAGAGAGAAATTCTTAGCGAAAAAAAAGTTTCTTGGGGAGGCGAGATTCGAACCCATGTACCTATGATGCGAAGTCGAGCGTTCGGACCACTCGGCTGTCCAAGGCACGCTAGCAGAGCGTAGTATAAAGCAAAGGGGTAAGAGAAAGGGAAGTGAGGGTGAAGAAGAGGGGTAGGAAAGAGGAGAACGAGTGCAGATAGTGAGAGCGAGAAAGATAGAGAAAGAAAGAGAAAGAGAGAAATAGAAATAAAGGGAAGAAGGTATAGAAGGCCAGAGAACGATTACACAGGGAGAGAGGGAAAGAGAGAGACATAGAAAGAAAGGCACATAGAACGGTGGAAAAGAAATCGACAGAAAGAAAGGGAATATTTAAAAAGACAGGAAGACTGAGAAAGAAATGCACAGCTTTTTATAGTAAATAGTATAACAAGGAGGCGGGAGAGGAAGGTGAGGTAGGGAGAGGAGGACAGATATGAGGTTAAGGAGATGGGGAGAACGGGTACAGAGAGAAAAAAGGAAGAGATAGAAAGGAAGAGAAAGAGAGAAATACGTAGAAAGAAAGGGAAGAAAGAGACAGCGCTTGTATAGTTACCTTCTTCGAACTTCGTCTTGGTTTGTTCAGCTTTGTAAGCTGCTCGAAAATGAACTGTCACCTAGCTTGCCTTCTTGTGGGAAGAAAGAGAAAAAAGAGAGGCGAGAGAACGACTACAGAGAGAGAGAGAGAGAAAGAAAGACATAAAAATAAAGAGCAAGATAAAACTAAGGAGAAAGAGAGAAAGACAAAGAAATAGACGGAGAGAGAAAGAGATCCAAAGAAACACACACACAAAAAAAAGGTAGCAAAAAAAAAAAAGAGAGCAAGCATAGCCATGTGTAGTATAATATAGGAGGGTTGCACGGGGGCGGGGCTCCCGAGATGGCGCCAGCGTCGGGACGGCCATCTTGGTGGTTTCCGCGTAGGTAGGGTAGGCTGAACCGCATTCTACCCGCGTCATGCACAATGTCACGCACACAGCCTCTCGTCGCCGCTCGCCGTTTCGATAAAACCGATGAAGCGCGCCACCAGAGAACATCTGCGCCACCACGGACCACCGAGATGGCGGCGGACGCCGCTAGCGATCCAAGCGGATGACGTCAATTGCAACCATCCTATAGCTAGGGATCGGAAACAGAGAGCTGATAGGGCAAAAGCTTAGCCAAAGCAGGACCAGCTAGGTGCCCAGCAGCTCTGCTTTGACCCAGCCTTGTTCGTCTTAGGGCAATCTGCGCACATTTTTTCTTAGTTTTAGAATGTGCTTTTACTGACGCCCTGACAACTTTTTGTCTCATAATAACCGCATTTCCGTAATGTTTTTTTAACAAGAGTTACTGCAATTACCATGACGTTGTAGTTTCTACACCGCTGATTTGCTTGCTGCCAACTATGATGGTCAGCGGATGGCGTATTTTGTCCACTGTGACCAAAAAGACTGTTTTGTATATGTTGGTATAGAAAATAGCTTGAATGAATGAATGAATGAATGAATGAATGAATGAATGAAACAGAACCAATTCTGTTTTGATCACGCGCACCACAAAATTGGTTTGTGGCAGCTATACGACAATTCCCCCGTTGCAATGTAGTAAGGGTGGTCTCTGCATAACATCACGTGTCCACGAAGTCTACATTCTATTCTTCAACTTGTGCTATTCTTTGGGAAGACGCGCACAACCGGTCCGGGCGTAATGCGGGATTCCTGTCCGCCCCAGGGCAGAATCTCAATGGCAGCACGTTTCGCCGAGCTGGCTGAGCCGTTTGGACAACAAATCGCCGCCGCAATGCCGGATGGCGCGCGTGCGATTGGACCCTTCTCGGGAACTAGAGCCGCGTTGTGTTACGGCAATGCGGGCGTGATGCGGTTTCGGGGTGTCCAATGTGGTCTGTATGCCAGTAAATGTATATTGAGTGTGCGCCTATACACAGCGTGTGTTGCGAGAAAGGAAGAATCGATACCCCGTTAAATGATTCAGTGGATATATTGAATGAGGCTAATATTACTGTTATGACGGAGCATGACCAACATCAGTCCTAAATCTGCCTACAATAGCGAGCAGTAGATCAGTATTAGCCGGTGCTTGTTGTGCCAGTAAATACGGTAGCTATGCAAGGGAGGCATCTGCTCGTGAGAACTTCAATTTAGTAATAAATTATGATCACAATTATCTTCAATCTTACGTACATTATCATACCTAGTTTTAAGAAGAGGATGGCAGTTCTTTAGGAAACCAATGCCTTCGATACATTTTGCATTACAGTTAATTTATTTTCGATAAGTTAAGACCTTGACTGAAGGCTTTTAGACAAAATTGCTTGTCTTCATTCGTGCGTGGTCATAAGCTTGAATGGCTCGACACGAGATGTTTTTATTTAGGGCTCAAGCAAATAGTATCGAAGCATATTAGCACGTGTATGTTGCTGACATTAAGTGATACGTGCTAAGTGATTGATTGACTGTGATCGAGTGATTGAACCAATTACTTTTACAGGCACATCAGAACCAAATTTTTTTGCTTATTTTTTTTATTTGTTTATATTACGCCTCAAGGCCAAAGGCACTCCAGAGGGGGGGTGGGAACAAAATATAGACATACACACATAGGCCAAATAAATAGTGAGTAATAACAACATTAAGGTAACACATACTTTTATTTAAATGGCGTTACTTAGTGCTTCGCGAAAACGTTGATTGTCGGTGATTGATGCGATTTCAGCGGGAAGGTGTTCATTGCAGTTTTTTTTTTTTACTGATTGATTAACTTATTGACTTGCTAATTGATTGACTGATCACTTGGGTCGATCACTCTGAGTAAACGCGCGAGACGTGAAGCGTTGCGTAAAGTGGAGAACGAAAACTGATGATTAGTTCTGGGTCATCTGAGGTTCTTGATCCTCGTAGGGAAAGGAAACGGCGGGCATTGTTGCGCGCGCGTAGTCGTGTGACAAGAATGAAGCGGCCCACTGGTCAGGTACGACGCAGCGCGTATTCATCGTAACTTATACCTTGGTGGTAGGCGTAAACGTAGAGCAGGAGCAGCAGGAGGACAGTGGCCGCTCCGAGCATGTAGTAAGGCCTCGGGTCGCACTTGAGACGCTTCTCCGCCCACTCTCTGCGAGAACGAACGTGATGACCGAAGGGTTAAGTAAGGGTGCTGCCATTCGCCGAAGTCCACGTGTGAGGCCGCACATAAGGAGCGAGAACTGTTGAATCAGGGTAGAGTGCATGGGGCAATATATGGTTGATTTTGCGTTTGACGCATCAATGTTTACCGAAGATAGGTAAATGGAGGAAACTTATGTGAAACCTTAACCCTAGTGCACCACCACTTCGTATGACGTATACTTCTCTATATATACGTTGTAAAGGTAGTGCAACATAGTGCTTACTCGAATTTTTTTTTGTACTGCTCTAGGAGGCTATGATCGCATTTCTTAATATGTGCATTCAGCGCTCTGTGTACCATGGGCGGATCCAATTTTTTGAACATAAACCACCAAGAAGAGCACCTATCAGGTTCTTTCATAAGCTGACACCCCCCCTCCCTACTTTCCCATTAGCTATTCCCCCCCCCCACTTTCGATAAGCTGACGCCCCGCTACAATTAATATTATCGTAGGCGGTTACAGAATTTATTTGTAGCGCAGCTATCAATTTCTATTTTTATTTGCACTTTAATGTACGCTCTGATGTCACACCATTTTTATTTTTACACTCGGCACAACAACAAACACAAAACCGAATTTTTTTGTTCGTTTTGTTTTGTTTTTATTTGTGTGTGATGCGGATGTGCTTGTGATATTTGTGGCTGTTTTGTTATGCTTTGTTTTCCCTAGTGATAAGCGCTTGTGATACGGCTTTGTGTTTTTTGTTAACTTCTGTCGGAGCAGCTCTGCTGCACTTTTTACTAAACGTCAACCAACTCATCCTGGGTCGAAGTTTTTCGCTAACCCTGCATCAATTCGGCTTCTGACCCGAAGGTCGCGGGTTCGATACCGGCCGCGGCGGTCGCCTTTCAATGGAGGCAGAATGGAAGAGGCCCTAGTGCTGTGCGATGTCAGTGCCCGTTAAAGAACACCGGATGGTCGAATTTTCCGGAGCTCTCCACTACGGCGTCTCTCATAATCAGATCGTGGTTTTGGGACGTAAAACCTCAGATGTTATTAACCCTGCATCGATACGTTTTACGATACCCTCGCACATAGTCGTCTTCGTTTGAAAACTTCACGTGTTGGTAACCGCGCTGCTTTTTACTAGTAGTACAATAGGATAGCCAAATGGCGTGTTTAGAACTGTTTACGGCCACGACATTCCATTTGATATAACCGACCGATGGTCTAAACTTTCGTTTTATGCGTATTGCGCAACTTTACGTTCCTAAAGCATCGCCACTTGTCAAGAAACAAGGTTGTCCTGATGCTGGTCGATGATTGCGGGTCACCTTTGATTTCGCAATAGCCGGCGCAAAGATCATTGCGAGCAATAAATGCAGCTACATTGCATCTCGCTTGGTCAATGCAATTGGAGGAACGTGCCTGAAATTCGAGATGGGCAATGGTCGTCGGCGCCGTTAGCCGAATTGCCACATAAGCGACATTTTGACGACTAAGCCTTGTGTCGCAATGACCGCATATATATTTTTATAAGTCTCCATACGCTGTATTTGCACGGGCATTCCTTTTTGCTTGTGTGTATGTTTTCGCAGCTGCAAAGAGGCACATCTCCACTAGCAAAATCTTATAGCCGTTCAACGTTGCATAGCTTTACTGATGTCGTTTTGAAAAACCAACGCTGGCCAGCAAATGGTACCAGCCTTTATTTTTTTGTTTGTTTTGTCGCGTAAGAGTTGCTCTAGAATTGATGATATTCGTCAAGCATTTCTTTTAAATGGTGCTTGGAACGATAAGATCCAACTCATAGCCATGTCTACTGGGAATTCAGGTGGTGAGTGCATCATGTAGTATATTGTATACATCAAAGAGATATGCCTTTAGGCTCAGCATCATGCAACCAGAAAGTGCTGCAAAGAATTCAAGGGAAATGAATAAGTGGTAGAGCTTTCATGTATACCGGATTGACGGGATGCAGGATGCTTTTCCTTTTAGTTTTTTTTTTCTTCCTACAGAATCATTCTCGCCGAATTCATAGTTTTGGTCAATGTTTTTTTTCCCTGGCTTTATGGGGAGCTCAGACGGAAAGCTTCTTCGCTTTCATGAGATTCAAGCTACCCTGGTACTAGCCGTATAAACCACATGAGGTGTAGAGCGAGGGACTTATTAATAATAAAAATCTTATACGGCATCATTACCTTTTTTAGAGACAAAGAGGCTGCTTGTTTTTCCGCTTAGTTGCAGAAAATAGAGTACTGCTAGAAGCCGTGAGACCTGACGCGTCTCACACCGCGAAAGGTTATACACGTCAATATAATAGAAGAAAAAATGGTAGTATTGCAAAGGTTCCTATTGTTCTAACATCATAGTTCGTGCATGTTTTCTGAATTTATATTCTGGTAGTTCAAAGTTAGTGCAAATTAAAAATTTGTTCGTTATCGTTGGTATCCGATACAGACATACATTCTCTATAGTTTGTGCGAGTTCTTATCTAATAATGCTAAAGGGACACTAAAGTGAAAGAATGAATCAGTTTAGAATTAATAAATTATAGCCTGGCAACTCTACTGTTGTTAGTTTTACCATAATAGGTTTATTAATAGCGAAGAAAATCGAAGGTCAAAGTTTCAAGTTTAAACTTCGCGCCGAAAAGCGACGTCACGGATTTCAAAGTTTTTTTCTGTATTTTAGCCACATTGGCTCCCCGAAAGTTCCTGAAACTTGCTATCTTAAGTCTCTGGCCCCCTCGATGCACTTCATTTTTACTGATTAGGAACTACGTTGGCCTTAGTAGATACCATCGAAATCTATGAAGTAAAAGTGACTGGTGCGGGCACTCCAATGGGACGGCACCACTTGTATTTTCTTTTTACACGCTTTCTCGCTTACCAAGCTTGTTCTCGCGGCGATCTTGATGATTCTGGCATCGCGAAAGAGTAATTAACCAATGCGAGAAAAATCTTTCTCGTCTTCGGTATCCCTTTAAGGTTCATACTTAATGAACTGGTTCCTCTTGGTGATGTCGACTTTTTCCCCGGTGGGCAGCTTCAACCTCCGGTAGTAGCGCGACCGCCCGCCGTGGGCATGGACCTCGTCTTCGTCCTCACTATCGGACTTGGTGTGAGCGTGCGCGGCCTTTGCCGGTGGTTCCTTCGGTGTGGAAGTCCCTTTGGCGGGCTCCGCCGCAGCCTTGTTCTCATTCGCGGTGTTGTCTGCGAAGGGATTCATTGCGAGCGTCCGTAGACGAGCGATACGTTCGGTCGCTCCTCAGCTGGCTCAACGGTTCAGGACGTTCTGCCTGAGCGAGTCGCTGCGAGGGACGTTGAAGGTAGAGTCGTCATGCATGCTTATTTCGGAAGTCAGGATGATAATTCTTTTCAGCACACTTATTTATTTTATACAATACAATACAATACAATACAATACAACACAACACAACACAACACAACACAACACAACACAACACAACACAACACAACACAACACAACACAACACAACACAACGCAACGCAACGCAACACAACACAACACAACGCAACGCAACGCAACGCAACGCAACGCAACGCAACGCAACGCAACGCAACGCAACGCAACGCAACGCAACGCAACGCAACGCAACGCAACGCAACGCAACGCAACGCAACGCAACGCAACGCAACGCAACGCAACGCAACGCAACGCAACGCAACGCAACACAACACAACACAACACAACACAACACAACACAACACAACACAACACAACACAACACAACACAACACAACACAACACAACACAACACAACACAACACAACACAACACAACACAACACAACACAAGCATACAACACAACACAACACAACACAACACAACACAACACAACACAACACAACACAACACAACACAACACAACACAACACAACACAACACAACACAACACAACACAACACAACACAACACAACACAACACAACACAACACAACACAACACAACACAACACAACACAACACAACACAACACAACACAACACAACACAACACAACACAACACAACACAACACAACACAGTACAGTACAGTACAGTACAGTACGATGCGACACGATACGATACGATACGATACAATACAGTACAATGCAGTACAATACAGTGCAATGCAGTACAATACAGTGCAATGCAGTACAATACAGTGCAATACAGTGCAATACAGTACAATACAATACAAGCAATAACAATCCCGGCCGTGGCGGCCGCATTTTTGATGGAGACTTGATGGAGACCGCATTTTTGATGGAGACCGCATTTTTCACCTAAATTAAGAAATTGCAAGACGCGCAGAAATTTAACTCCGTTACTTGACAGTCAGCTGGCTTTAAAAATTACGTTACTTCCTGTCGCGACACGTTCGTTAAACTGTGTAAAGAGCTCCCTGTAGAGTAGGTGCGGGAACTTTTTCCAAACAAACCGTGCGACTTCGAGAACCAGAAAGGTGCGTGGAGTTCGCTTCGTTTCCAACCGTGCATTCTTTTCTCTAACTTGCGGCCCGGCGACACGCATCCACGGTACTTGCGTTAAACTCCTGAGCACTGTTAGCGCCGTTTTAACTAGCCTTTCCCGCCTGGATACATTCCGTCACCCACACTTGAGGCACCAAGCGCAAATACTCGAGAAAAGCTGTCTCGAACGACCTTCGTTCGGTTCCACGAAGCCTTTCGCGTAAGTGCCACTGAAGGCTCCGCCAATTAGGAGGACAAACAGCGGCCGGCCGCCAGCGCCTTTTGTATGCATGGTCAAGTTGCCAGCGCATGCCTGCTCCGCCCCAGTTTCCTATCTCCATCCCTAAGCATGCCTTTCGAATGTTCCTTTTACGGCACCCACTGGTTGTCGTCGCATAAGGACGTGATTCGTTAGTCCTAGCACATCCTTTCCTCAGTCGCTGCGTCAATAGAGGCAAATATGCGTACTGCAAACAACCATTAGTCAAATTCGACGGGCAGACCCTTAATTGGTAGTGTCCGCCTTCCTTCGCGGGCACTGGCAGCTACGCGGGAAGGGGTTATACCGCTTCACCAGACGTGGTCCTAAGAGCGGCGCCCCGGCGTGGGCGGCACGCGATTGCGAACGGTCACTGCAGGAACGTAATTAATTCGAGAGTCCACTTGGGATTTTCAATCGTCGGCTACTCGAGCGGAATCGATCTCAAACAACGGACGAGCGAGTAGGCGTTATCTTCGGCCAGCGCCGTTTGCCTCGAACGTTCCGACATCGCGCCCAGTTGGACGGAAAGCTCCAAGTCGTCGCTAAGTTCTGCAACATATTCCGAGCGCATGCACGACCAGACATGAAGAATTCTTTTAAAGACGATCGTCTCTTTTGGGATACTTGAACTCAGCAATTTTGGTCTGTCTTTCTGTCTGTCTGTCTGTCACATGATTCAGCCACCCGGCCAAAGTTTAAGCACTTGCTGAACGGCCAGCCATCTTGAACTGGTAGCTGCGTTCATACTTGTGAACATTGTCAATAAAAAAGCGAACATTACGCATATCTGAGGTGCAACATCAATACGTAAGTATTAGGTGGTGTGTTCCTTTACTAGAAAATACATAGATATGTAATTATAAAGACCCTAGTGTTTCTTAGGCTGCGCTGAAAATGCGACGCTATGCACGAAAAAGCCCTCTGCCTACGATATGGTGCTGCCACCTGGAAGTGGCCCTGGGTTCTGCACAAGCTCATGTTTCCCGACGCCGCTGTCAAATGGCGTCCATATCTCACGTGTAGTACGGCCGGCAGAAGACTATCGTCTTTCGACGACATTTGCAGCGAAGCACGCAGATACGCGGCCAATTTTAAAGACGATAGTCTTTCTTGGGATACTTGTTCGCAGAAATTTTGGTCTATCTGTCCGTCTGTCTGTCTGTCTGTCTGTCTGTCCGTGACCCAATTCAGCTTTTCGGCCAAAATTTAACCACTTTCTCAACGCCCAGCCATCTTGCACAAGTATTTTTGTTCATACTTGTGAACATTGTCGATCAAAAAGCAAATGTTACGCATGTCTGAGGCGCAACATCAATACATAAGTAGTAGCTGGTATGTTCCTTTAAAAGAAAATACATAGATACGTAATTCTGAAGACCCCAGCGTTTCTTAGGCTGCGCTCAAAAAGCAACGCTATACACGAACTGCCCTGGGTTCTGCGCACGGTGTAAGAAGTAGCTACCTCTTACACCGTGGTTCTGCGCAAGGTGATATTTCTCGACAGCACTGCCAGATGGCGTCCATGTCTCACGCAGCGGCTTCTCTATTTTATCAAGGCCAGCCAGATGCGGCCGATTCAACATAGAGAAAGCGCTGTCTGAGGCAAGGCAAAACATTGTAGTACGGCCGGCAGAAGACTATCGTCTTTCGACGACATTTGCAGCGAAGCACGCAGATACGCGGAAATTTTTTTTGTTTTCTTTCAAGGCGAAAGCCTTCGATGCCTTATCAAACGCGAAAATTGACAGTCGGCGGCGTCAGCGGGCGCAACATGAGAGATGCAGAAAATCATGATCACGTCATGTCACCATATCACACAACCATGATGTCACATAACGTGACGTCACAAGACGTCATCGCGTGACCTCGTCGCTTGGTCAAAGGTGGGCGGATCACGGAGGCAGTGACCTGGGCAGGTGCAGAAAGCTTGCAACGCTTGCAATGCCTTCCATCTTGGAGGCAGTGCAAAACCACGTTATAGGTGCAGCAAGCTTTCGAAGAGGGACAGGGAGAGATCAGTATATAGACTGAGAAGGAAAAAAAAAATGTCTTTAATCTTCGAGTCATCTCAGGTGAATGCATAAAGGACCTTGAGACTTCTACAAGGCATTTGTTTTAACTTCTAGGTGCAGCGACAACGAGTTCATTTCGTTTTGTTGTGTTCTTATACTGTAAAATACTGCTTACGAGCAAAACAATGCAATGACACGAGTAAGCTGGTCTGTTTACGTTCTTGTCAGGTGTATCGCGCGGCGATACTAAGTCACCCAGATGCCTTGAAGCTACGACCCAGCGAATTGTTGTGTTGAGCCACTGCGAATTGTTGCGAGCACTTTCTTGAAAAGACGTATAGTCTTGTTAAACAAATATAGCTGCTGTTAAACAAATACAGCTGCAAACCAGAACCAGTGGGTTCTGGTTTGCTACGATACACTAGAAAGAAGGAAAAGGGGGGCAAGCAAGACACTCGCAGAAAGACAGAGAAATAAAGCAGACTTTAAAAACGACCAGGAGAAAGGTTAGAAAAACTGCTTAGTTGGTACTGGCGGGCTGATTGCTTAAACATGATGTTACAGCCGCCAGCGCAAATTGAAGAGACAAGGACAAAACTCCTTTTCACAGCTCAGTGTTATGTTAATGAACGACCTATACTACACCTATTTTGTGTGACCTAGTTTTATTTAGCTATGTTGTTAGGTGCAGTTTGCCGAATACTGATGTTTTTGCCTTATGTCTTGTTTTGCAATCTTCTCACTTGTTTGAGTTTCTTGATGTAAAAAGGTTAGCTTGGCTAGTTCAGCAAATACAGCAAGAGAATTTTCGGTTTAAACCGTAGAGCCTTTACTTGACGGTTTAAACCGAAAATTCTCTTTCTGTATTTGCTGAACTAGCCAAGCTAACTTTTTTACATCAAGAAACTCAAACAAATATTGCTGTAGGACTATCATCGATGATTCTAGAACTAATCTGTTAATACACGCGGGGCTTTGAGCAACTATCTTTAATGTAAACAGGACTCTTGCGAAAGCCAGTTTCAAACGCGGAAGTAAATACACTTAAAGATGGAGTTTCACTCTTTTGAAGCCTGACTAGTGTATTTTAATGAATGCGAGATTCATTCTTGTTTCGAGGCTACGATTCCGTGAACTTTCTGGTTTCCCGTTTCTTGGGTTAGGTAAATTCTAGTAACCTAATAAAGTTGTCATCGCTTCGAACTTTTGTGAGTATCGATCGCTAGAGGAAGTGGATCTTCTCTTCCAAGGGCGACGGATCTTAATTCGCTTATATAAAGACCTTCGTACATGAAAGGTCTTCCGCGTTTTATGTAATGCGGCCGAATAGATAAATCTTTGTTAGACTAGCTTTCCGTTTGTACTTTTATGAAGAACAACCATTAGCACTATTTGGAGTGCTTTTCTCGTAAGAAGGTAAAGGATAAGCATTCAAGTACATTTAACAAATGAAGGGGCTTCTCTAAGTGCACTAATGTATTTTAACGCGATAGCGTTAATGAGGTTGTTTCGCAGAAATTCCGGAGTCGGCGTCGGCGTCATTGGTTGTGAGAGAAAATTCAGCGTTGTCCGTGAGCGAAAATTTCAGATAGATGAAAACGAATAAACAATTAAAAGCTTTGGTTCACGTGGGAATCGAACCTATGTCTGCTGCGTGGCAAGCAGATGTTCTACCATAGAACGACGCCATTGCTTGGAACAGCTTCAAAAATAAACAAACAGACCTTTTACGAATATAATGTAATTCGAAGAGTCTCCTTAACACATATAATGTCGCGTGGCAGAAGCGCAGAATCACGCCCGGCGTCAAGACATGTTAATTGCACGAGTGAGGGAGGGAGGGGGGGATTTAAAAGCCCATCCATTGCAAAGCGCTCAGACATATTCAATCATCATCATCATCATCGTCATCAGCAGCAGCAGCAGCAAAAGCATCAACAAAGTGAGCGGCTGCGAAGATTCGCGTGTTGCTTTACCGAGACGTAGTGCGTACTCCGCTGATCCGCAAAAAGTAGAGTTATGAGTTATGGCGTAGTTGGCACTACTCAACTGTACTCTCAGTAGGCATTCTAGGATAGTTTTAAACAGCTAATGTTACTCGCACAGATGTTTTGCGGCAGGGCTGAGGTGTCCGAGAAGCGAAGTGAGGCTGCCGATTGAGAAAGCGATGCGAACGAAGCCCGATTACGTTATCGCGTTGTACTCTTGATGGCAAAGCTAGAGCGCCCTCGAACGTTTCTTCTAAACAATGTAGGCAAAAAGTTTCTGTGAGACAACAATATAAAAGCTCAAAGCTTTGCGCTCAGTAGAAGGTGTATTTTCAACTCGTTTACATTCCAGGAAGTAATTAAGGGCGCTCAGTAATTGTAAACGATTCATAATTACTTCTACCAGCATATGCTAATAACACGCCCGAGGAAGTGGTTTGATAAGACTATCTTCTGGCAGCTGCTTACGCGATTAACATGGCATTAAAGAGCTCGACTAGCACAGATCACATCAGAGTGTGAATTCATCTACATTAAACTGCCCACGCACTGCGCCATCCTCACAATGGACACTCCAGTTGAATTCGAGCCTTCCTCGCCAAGGTATAGACCCTCGCCAAAGTATAGAAGGCAGTTTTGCTGGTGCGCAACTGGGGACGAAAGCGGTATAGTTTGAGCAACAATACGACGCTGGAGACAAGGTTCGCGTGCAGAGCGGTAGACCGACATTGACCGAGAAGTGTTGTACGAAGGATCATGAACCGTTTATCACCATGTAATGCCTGCACGAAAACATCAGACGTGTATACGGTAGCCGGCTTCTGACGCGTACAAGGACTGTAAGAAACGAAAAAAAAAGATTACATGGTTCCTTATGCATTTGCCTAAAACGACACGAAGATGAGAGCCGCCTTTTTTCTTTTTTTTTCTCAGCTGCACGCTTTCTACACCTCACTAAGCTTCGCAGTTCCTCCGGGGTCGGCCAATCTTTGACCAAACGATGATGTCATATGACGTCACGTTATGTGACATCATAGTGAGCCATGATGACGTGTCATGATCAAGTCATAGCGCGACGTGATCTCATGATGATGAATCGTGGCGTCACTCATGTTGACACCGACACCGCCGACGGTCAATCTCCGCGTCTAATGAAGCTTTAGGCTAAATAATTTTGCCCTGCGCTAATTCAATGTGTCCCCTGGTAAAGCTAAAGCCCAGCGAGATGTTTTCATTTCAGAGATGCATCAGTAGCAGGCCGAGTGTAGTGAGGACAACGAGGTACGCGCGGGTCGGCTGCGCGCACGGGGCCGCATTCTCAGGAAAGAGTAAGACTATGAGAAGAGTAAACACGGCTTTTTGAGAAAGCTCTTATCGTTGTCTTTGTTGGTTACAACTCGAAGATGGGCGCGCGACCACAGAGGGAGAATAATCAGTGAAAGCATCATGGTGGGCGTGTTGGTATCCGAACACGGAAAATATTTCGGCGCTAACAGATGGAAAACTGTATATAGGGAGACGTTGAAAACACGATGTATTTCACGGCACTAGACCATTGAAGTTGGCGCTTCGAGTTGTCTGCACTTCCCTTCCGCTCTTTTTAAAATAATATCTGGGGTTTTACATGCCAAAATTTCTATAATTATGACGCACGCCGCAATGGAAGGCTCCGGAAATTTTGACCATCTGGTGCTTAACGTGCACTGACATCGCACAGTCCACGGACCTCTAGAGTTTCGCCTCCTCCTAAATGCGACCGCCGCTGGTGGGATCGAACCCGTAACATTCGGGTCAGCAGCCGAGCGCCGTTAACGGCTACACCACCACGGTGGGCTCCCTTCTGTTCTTGGCCGCTGCTGAGAGAATGTTTTCTAGAAAATCAACTCGTTCAACCACTAGATAGAATTATCCCGCTAACAGACCAGTATTTCCACGGCTAGACACCAACACGTTTGCATTCTAAGTATTGAGAAAAGCCGTCTCAATGGAAATGATAATGCAAACGCGGTATTCATTCTATCGTGCCTGCGGTATATAATATGAATGACGAAGGACGAAACGTCTTACCTTGTCCTGGCCTTCCTTCGTTCTGCTTCTTGTAACCGACACTCACCCGTGCACAGTTGTTATCTCTTCTTCCTCTTCCATTAACGAACGTCCAAGAGCTTTTGTTCATACTGATGATGTTTAAGATGACAACAACCTTTTGAAGTGGGATACGTGCCCAAAATGGATGATCCGCAACGAACATGACGGTGTGAGTAATAGTATCAAATGGAAAACATGTTTAAATAAATCTGCAATGTATTGAAGAAGAAATATTAATTACTGCTACCGCGTGCTTTGAAATATTGTTGCGATATAGAATGTCATCTGAACAGCGATCTGTGAACTCTAACAGCATATAATAAAAAATTACCTCCCTAGAACTCGCGGTTCGAGACTGCCGCGTCTACCCGGTTCGTAGGGGTGGCTGCTCGCTACCGGTACACTTCCACAGCATGTTCTGCAGCGTCGCTCTGGCTCCGCACGCTTTACAGTCGTCGGACGTATAAATGTCTGGATAACAGAGGCGCAGGATCGCTGGGTTTGGGTACGTGTGAGTCTGTAATTGCCTCCAGGCAACCTCCTGTTTCGAACCGCGAGGCGCGATGGGAGGCGGCTCTGCTCAGCCATGACCTCGCCGATCAACTGTGGGCCGTCCGGCACGCCCAGGAAGCCGCCCGTGTCCAAGGACTCGAGGCCGTCACCTAGGCTGGGGTGCTTGTAGCCCCGCCCCGCACAATACCACCGGACATTGTCAATAAAGTTTTTACTCACTCACTCCCTAGAACTCCGTATACAAATGGTTAACCAGCGAAGCTTAAATGTGCGGCCCCGGTGTTTGTCACTAGTGTAACCGTGACTGTTCCTTAAAGCCTTTCGCAATTATGGGTTACGTCTGCCCAGAAATTATTAACGCGATAGCCTTAAAGAGCTCGTTTTGCATAAATTCTGGCGTCGGCGGCGTCGTTGGTTCTGAGCGAAAAATCAATGTTGTTCGTGAGCGAAAAATTGAGCGAGATGAAAATAAGATAATAAAAAATCTCCGGTTCGAGTGAAAATCGAACCGAGACCTTCTGCGTGGCAAGCAGTTGTTTTACCATAGAGACACGTCATTGCTTGAAACCACGGCGAAAAAAAAAAATTATATGAATATCATGTAGTGGAAAGAGCCTCCTTAACGCAGCTATCATAGCGCGGCAGCATAGAATCGCGCCAGACGTGAATGGCGCAACGAGTGCGAGTTTTAAAGGCCCACTCATTGCACAGCGCTCAGGCCTAATTAATCATCGTCAGCAGCAACAGCATCAACAAGGTGTGCAGCTTCGCAGCTGCACGTGGTACTTTACGGACGCGTGGTGAGTACTTCGCCGATTCGCATCGCGAATTATGACGTAGTGAGTGCTTCGAAAATGTGCTTGCTGTAGGTATTCTAGGACAGTCTGACAGGGCCAATGTTACGCGCACAAACGTTTCTTTCCTTGTGGCACGGGTGAGGCATACAGCGATAACCGAAGCAAGGTTAGCGATTGAGAAGGCGATGTGAAGGGGGCCCGATTACGCTGTCACGTTCTAACCTTGAAGGCGAAGCTCAAAAATCCTTCTGGTTTTTTAAAATTTGCTTTTCCAGAGGACCAGTGGGCAGTAGTTGGGCTTGCGCGAGTTCTGTGGCACATACGCGCTATACGTAGGACGGGTGAATTTTTTCTTTCGCCTAGCCATATACAGCTTCGCTGTAAAATTTTTTGATGGGACTGGGTAAGCGACGTTTTGAACGTCACATTCGGGTCGATCAAATCGGGGTAGAAAGTCTTTGTCACTGTTTTGAGCTCTGGTACGCTGATAGCACCTTCGTAAGCTCACTTACCAACCTAAACGTTGGTTCAATTTTTTATGCAATTTCTCTAGGCTTCGTTAAACTTCGTCTTCACCACGCGTTCTATGCACTCAATTTATTGTCGTCACGCCTACGCCATCATAACCTTCGCCGTCAAGCTGCCGTTATTACTACATTGCCGCCATATGATCAATTTTACACCGCGTGCACCTTAGTGCCATCGTCTTACTACCGTGTTTATTTGCATAATCATTAAGCCACGGTCGTCACCCCGAAGCTGCCGTTATGATGTTGTCGTCCCGTGATCACAATATTCGTCGTGAAGCCACCATTGCCGTTTATCGTAGCCTATGCGTCTACCTGTTATGCGTGATGCGATAGCGTACGTAACGAGAACATCGGTTTTAGCACCACAATGACGCCGTAGCTTCATTAAAAAAAAAAAAAGAACCTGACAGGGTCTCTGATTCGTTCTCCCAAGGTCACTCGAAGGAGAAAAGCTTCTTCTTCTTCTTCTTCTTCTTCTCAGTCGACGTATTGATCCTCTACCGCCCCCCCTCCGAAAGCTTTCTGCACTTAACGCAGTTTTGCACTGCCTCCAAGATCGGATGCATTGCAAGCTATCTGCACCTCATCTGGTTTTGCACTGCCTCTGTGATCGTCCCTCCACTGATCAAACGACGATACCATGTGATGACGTCAGGTGATGCGGCGTCATGATGAACGTTATAGGAACGTCGCGATGACGTCACTAAATTTGTCGACTGTGACGTAATGATGACGTGATATGGCGACGTCATCATGTCATGATGATTTTTTTTTCGTCACTCGTGTTGACGCCGCCAACACTGTCGATGGTCAATTTTCACGTTTAATGGGGTGTCTAAGGCATTCGCCTTAAAAATCGTCTCACTGGTTTCTGCGAATTGCTTGTCAAGGTATCTGCATAATATCTTATTTTTTGTCTTAAACGACTTGTAGGGGCTCAGCTTGTCGGCGTGTCATGTCGTTGTCACGGTTCGTCATAAACGGGTATGCACCACAAAAATCCCAATCCCACTACTCGCCACCGGTCCATACTATGCCTATTATAAGTTAAAGGTTCGTCGTTATTGCCTAAAATATTATGCCTGGCTTAGCGGTGGTGTCAGAATCCAGGACGAAATTATCAAGGCGCTCAAGTTTCCTATCTAAAACGTGAAACAAACGTGTATCTGTACGGTAAAGTCATTTATTTGAAACGCCACTTCTTGAAACATATCTGCAAAGTGAGGGTGCGTTGGTGCAGTGATGGTGAGTAAAGCAGTAAAGATTTTTTCTGTGGGAAACACCGGCGCACACTGCATGCTTCGCCCCTCCCCAGGTTTCACGTTAGTGGAGCTGAAACACCCTTCCCTACATGCTTCGCCCCTTCCCAGTTTTTTCTGACTACTGGGAGAGGAACGACGCCGTTTTCAGGCGATTAAAAGAAGTCAGTTCTGTTAGTTTAGAGCCGGCACTATTTTAATCAGACAGTGGCAAGGACAACTGCGAGCGCTAAAGCGCAAGTACACAAACGTGAGTCGGGTTTATCAGAGCTTAGCAGCAAACTACATTGGTTGGAACGCGCGCAGCGATACGAAGTTGCATAATGAAGACGGCCTCGATTCCGTCCTCATTAGGGGCTGCTCGGTGCGTTTGCGAACGAGTGAGATCGATTTTTGGCCCTGGAGGTTGGCGACGCTGCTTATCCCACGCTGTTGAGGCTACTGGGTGTCCTTGTCACTGGAGGCGCGCCTGTATCGCTGCGATAAGGGTCACAATGGGACTCAGCCGGCTCGTTCTTTCACTGAGGTCTGTCGAACCCAGTCTGATGCGATGGCACAACAAGGCGCGATCCTCGTGCGAAATAAGCCAAACAGAAACGCACGGGACGATCGCCCGTCAAACTTCACTGCATAATGTAAACAGAGGAGTGCTTTCTGGAAGTTGTGCCTCTCGTTGCTCTTGTGTGAATCGGACTGACGTAGAGAAGAATGTGTGCTTGCAGCCCCCCCCTCCCCCCTTCCCCCCCCTCCCGTTGCTACGGGTGGGTACTTATTCGAGCGTTGCCGTAAGCGCTAATATAGACAGGAAAGTATACTTCAGGCATGCCGCAACTTCGGAGAGTGGGTGAATCTCACGGGGAAATGAAGAGAAAGAAAATTGGCGGACACGCACTGCTGTATTGTCTGCCTACAACGTCAGATCTTCGCGTGACATCACGGTCGCCATTTTGTGGCCGACAACGTCCCCCGAGAGAAAAGATACGACAGAGCGACAGAGAATCCATAGAAAGGCAGCTAACTTAAGTAGAGGTTGTTACTGTTGGCAACAGTAGAAAATTCACACCTTCCCTTATGCATTCGCCTAAGATGATTCGAAGGTGAAAGCCATCTTCTTTTTCATATCAATAAATTGTACCGATCCCCCCCCCCTTCCCCCCCCCCCCCCCCCCTCGTGAAAGCTTTCTGCACTTTACATGGTTCTGTGCACAGCCTCCGCGATTGCAAGTATTGCAAGCTTTCTGTCCTTCAAAGGGTTTAGCAGTGCTTCCAGGATCGTCCTACCTTTGACCATTTGCCGATGTCAAGTGATGACGTCATCATTTGACGTCACTTAAAGCTACATGATCATGACGTCACAAATTTTGGCGATGTGGGATGCCGTGATGACATCATATGGCAATGTCGTCACATGACGATTTTTTTTGCATCACATGTGCTGACGACGACGCCACCGACGCTGAAAGTCAATTTTAACATTTGATGAGGCATGTAAGCCTTTCGCCTTTTAAAAAAAGAGTGAACAGCGGTAGCAAGCTGTGCTGTTAAAGTATGTAAATAAAGCCTACGATAATCGGAAAACCTTAAGTAGCGCAAATAAGCATTTCTGCGCACATTTTAAGGCGAAAGCCTTTAATCTCTCATGCTCACGTCCGTCCGTCCGTCCGTCCGTGCCCTGGCACGGTGCCAGGTGGCTACCGGGGCTCGCCAACAGACGCCGGTAGCGCTTCGCGTCGGACTCTACAGCGCTCGCGCTTTGCTTGCGTAGCGTCGCTGTGCCCAGCGTGTCTAATCATGCAAGAAGGGAGACGCGCCCATCGCGCTCCATTCCACAGTGTCCTTCAACTTTTTTGTCGTCAGAGGGGGGCCTAGAACTTTTTTTTTTAATTCTTATAGTACATAATAGTGCATAGGTTTTCCGAGGCTACTGAAGTGCGTCGAGTGGGTATAACGACTTGGGAGTTGGTCGTTTTTGACGCTCTTGCTGGCGAAGACATTTTCACGGAGCTCTTCATCGGGAGAGCTCAGTAGGCTCCGCCTAGTGGACCACTGGTCGATTCTCATTTCGTAGTCGCCTAAGGGCGTACGACAATTGGTGGCCCAGCATCAAGACGAAGTCACATACGTCGTAGTGTATAATATAGTAGCTAGTGACTAATTTCTGTTCTTTTTTTGCTGGTTGAAGTGTTTCTGGTGCCTGGTGGATAAAAATATGGCATTTATGTTAGACGTATATGTAAAGAAGGAGCGAGATTGAGGAGATTAATAAAACGACTGAAATTGGGTGACACTTAAGATGTCTTGAGCTCACCATTTGCTTTTACCATTTGGACATGAGAGGAACACCGCGATACCGATGTTTGATTGCATTTCTTTTTGTTTGGCTTTCAACTTTAGAGGCGCTTTATTTCATGTTGTTCTTTTACTGAGTGCTCTTTGCCTATCGCATTATGCGGTAAAAAAAAGTTATACGTTTTATAAACGACAATATATTTGGCTCTCGAAGTTCTCTGAGCGAGATAGAGAGAGAAATATATGAAAAGGAAAATGCAGGGAGGTTAACCTGGTACGGTAACCTAGTTTGCTACCGTGCACAGGGGTGGGGAAATAGGGTGTGCGTCCATGTGTGTGTGTGTCTGTGTTTTGTTATTATTTTATCTCTTTCTCACTCTCTCTGTCCTCTTTACAATCGAAGTTCTCAAACTGTAGACTGTTGTAATGGTGGTTTAACGCAGCTGTTCATTCTTTTTGGTAAATTAAAAGGATGTTCACAGTGAAGCTGTAGGTAAATATGACATCAATGCATTGTTCTAAGAACAAATGAAATGCCTTCAGTAATCGAGTATTAAAGATACAATATATTAAGTACTTTCACTGACACCATTGCTGCTGCTCAGCACTAAGACAACTTTTCGCTAGGTTGTGTTTGCGTATAGTCGTGGTGAAGGGAGATTCATGAAAAGTTAGTCGCGGTGCGTTTGTTCTTTAATAACGAAGTTGACCAAAGGTTAGTGGAGTGAATTCTTGATTCGCGCAGCATTCCAAGATATCAGCGAGTGAGGGGAACTCAGACCACTTTTATCAGCTGCCAAACTAACTTTTATAACGCGTGTTAATACTGTGGTTAAATCAAACACCAGCAAATGTGGAAGTTTTGCTGGTGTTACTTGTAACCCCAGCAAGTTGAAATCGTTCTCTTGAGAACAGCGCCCTCCTAGGTCGCCTCCTCCCGCATTATGTTGCGGGGAATGATGTACGCTAATTTCTGACCGAAATAAACATCAAGAAACGAAGTAAACAAGGCAACCGTAACCAAATAAAAAGTAAAGATGTACTTGAAAAAGACGTTATGACGCAGCCTCCATTACATCAATGAAAACGAGGAGATAATGAAGTCGAGGAACGGATACGGGACATTAATTGTGCTGTTTTAAGTGTATTGTTGTAATTTTTACGAAGATGTGAAGAAAGTAAACTGGACGAAAAGACAACTTGCTGCCGGCAGGGATCGAACCTGCAACCTTCGGATTACGCGCCCGATGCTCAGCCAATCGAGCGACGACGGCGGTCGTCCCCTCGTCCACTTTTTGTCAAGTATTTGTGTGCACGAAAACCAGGCAGTGTTAGCCAGCGCCGCTCTTTGCAATTAGAATGAGTGTGTAACACTATTTTTGCCATTTGGTGACACGTTGAACGTGATCATTTAAACTAGCGGACAGCTGACCAATTTACTGTCCCCTATACCTTAACTCATTGGCCTCATTATCTGCTAGTTTTCATTAACGTTGCGTAGAACAAAGAAGTGAGCCCTCAAAATTTCCTTCCTTCATTAATCCATTACGTCAAGAAGACTAAAAATGCAACATCAACGTCGCCTTTCTTCAGTTTTAACCTGATTTTTAAATTGTATGCCAGCTTCTTTACAGCTATAGGTTTGCATCTTGTAACTTTCTCCTGTAAAAGATGGCAACCAGCCAAATTTATGATTGAGCTTTTTGTTTGTCTGCTTAATTAATCCCGAAGAACGCTAATTAACGCAAGGACGTAAGAAGAAAAAAAAAAGACTGCCGCACGTGTTATGGTGGGTGTTGTTGCTTTATTGTTTACTAACGCTGCAGTTAATAACGTGCTCGCATACAGAGTACTAAAAGGAAGAGATCTGACCACACACGCAAAAAAATGAAACTTGTTGATAATTAAGCATAGCCGATTCTCACAGGACCATGAGACTTTTTTTTTTTATTGACGTGATGTAAGGAGATGCTGACGCACAAACAGTGAGCCGGCTGCTCCTTATCCCTTAGAGGTGTCTCACATAGAGCACGTAGGGTCCAAGTCTCTAAGCGTAACAAGTCCACAGCACAAACTTTATTCGTTTCCTTCAAAATGAAACGGAAAAGACATTCTCACGGAAATAAGCTAGTAGGAAGCATTAAGAGCGTTATCTTTCGGACGCTTCAGGGAACTTGTTAGGTTAGGTTAGGTTAGGTTGCGATGGCGCTCGTCTGTTGTCTTATAGTTACTGTATAAAAGTAGCATACACAATAATCTTAGTCTACTATAATATATGAAACACTTAAAGAGCTCACAAAAGCAAGCCAGGCGAAACACGAGATAAAATTCCAGTGGATACCTGGACATTGTAACATTCCTGGTAACACAGCTGCTGATGAGGCTGCACGACAAGCACATCGTAAAGATGTTACTGTCTCCTTACCAATTTCGAAAAATGAATTGCGAAGTGTTATAAAGGCAACAACTTTCCGAATGAGTAAAAATACTTGGTTTGACCAAAACTCAAAGAGCTGTGATTTATATCATATTGATCCATTCATTGAATTCAAAATTACGCTAGCATTAGATAGAAGTATCGAAACACTTATTCACCGGTTAAGGCTAGGCACCGCATGCACAAAACATTTCTTACACAGAATTGGCAAAAGTGAAACTCCCGAATGCGAATGTGGATTTGTAGATGAAGATGTATGTTACCTTCTTATGAACTGCCCACGCCATGACACACCGAGACGCCGTCTTAAATCGGAACTATTGGCATTAGACCGCAGACCGTTTAGTATCAAGAAACTTCTGGGCCCATGGCCAACCGGAGCTTTACAGAAGTACGCTCTAAAAGCGCTAAAACGTTTTTTGGAAGACAGCGGAATTGCTGGCAATTATTAAGAAATAAGGAACTTACATTCATATAATCACATGTCTTACTTGTAATACGCACTATTATATGACAGGCATCATATATGTGTGCTGAAGTGCATGTTATGTGTAAATGCTGAAGTGCATGTGACTGTTATGTCCACATGAACGAATTCATCCCCATAAGGACTAGTCGTGTTGACTGCTGTGTTGAGCCGGTGGGACTCCATGATGACCATATACATTATCAGAGACATTATTCATTGGCATTCGGACATTTTCTTATACGTTGTGATGGTGTTATTATGTGCGTGTGAGTGTGTTTTTACATATGTGTGCTCTTGTGTTTTATTTTCCATGTACTGCTCTTTGTTTTTCCTTTGTTAAGATGTCCGCCACGGTGATATAGCGGTTAGGGTACTCGGCTGCTAACCCGAAGGTCGCGGGTTCGATCCCGGCCGCGGCGGTCGCATTTCGATGGAGGCGAAATGGTAGAGGCCCGTGTACTGTGCGATGTCAGTGCACGTTAAAGAACACCAGATGGTCGAAATTTCCGGAGCCCTCCACTACGGCGTCTCTCATAATCATATGGAGGTTTGAGGACGTTAAACCCCAGATATTATTATCCTTTGTTAAGATGTATATTCAGTACTCACTCAAGGGCAAAGGAGTAGCCGGCGCCTGACTTGTGCGCCAACATCTCCTTATATATGATATCAATAAAAAAAATCCTAGTCTTACTGTAGTGGTGTCTGACATTGTGCATTCCTTTCAAGATGCTTCCCCATCTAGCCCCTCATGAAGTACTTCTTATAGAGAAAAGTTCTGTGAGCCTTTGCTTTTAACAACGAAGCTGTTTGAGCTTTTCGTTGCACCGGGTAGTGAGAAGAGAAATTCTCATCTTCACGAGCCAGCACGTGCTCTCTTCGTTCTCTTTTTTTCTCTTCGTCCTCTTCTTCATCTTCTGCTTCGCTCCCACAGTACGTGTGCCGATTTGTCCGGCGTGGGATGCAATAACTCTGATGGGCGAGAGAACGAGTACAGAGAGAGAGAGAAATAAAGAGATAGAACGAGAGAGAGACATAGAAAGAAAGAAAGAGAACAAATACAAGAAGAAAGGGAAAGAAATAGAAAGAGAAGCAGATAGAAAGAAACAGACACAAAAAAGAGACATACAGAGATCAAGAAGGAAAAAGAAAGAGAGAGAAACGAAGAAAGATAATCAAAGAGAAAGAAATAGAGAAAGATGAAGCAAGAAATAGAGAGACAGAGATTACGAAGAAAAAAGAAGCAGAAAGAATTCACGTAACGGTGAATTCACCTAAAAATCACGTACAACTAGTCACGTGACATGTTCCCGCCGAAATCACGTAACACTAGCCGCACGACATGTTCCTACCAGAGTCATGTAAAAGCCGTCACGTGACCTAAAATCCCGTAACACTCGTAGCGTGACATGTTTCTGCCAAGGTCACGTAACGCTATATAGTCACGTGAAGTAAAATCATGTACCACTCACCACGTGACATGTTCTCGCAAAATACGCATAACGCTAGCTGCATGACGTAAAATCACGTAACACTAGTCACGTGAAATTTTCTAGCCAAAATCACGTAACCGTAGTCGCGTGACATGTTCCTGCCAAAGTCATGTAACACTAGTGACGTGACGTAAAATCACGTAATGCTAGTCGCGTGACATGTTCCTACCAAAGTCACGCAACACTACTCACGTGACGTAAAATGACGTACCACTAGTCACATGACATGTCTCCCCCAAAATACACATAACGTTAGTTACGTCACAAAAAATCATGTTACACTAGTCACACAATATGTTCCCACCAAAATCACTTAACACTAGCCACGTGAACATGTCACGTGACTAGAGTGGTGGGAACAGGTGCGGCGACGCTGGCAGGGACACGGACTTGGGAGGGCAGTTTCTTCCTCGGGAGTACGCTTGAAGTTCTTGCCTTGCAACACTAGTGCAAGCTGCTGCACCTATTCCCCCCCCCCCCCCTAGTCTGTGTCTTGATGGTGGATCGATATACCAACTCACTTGAATTACTGTCCTAATAACTTCGTTGATTCATTAAACCTTTTCCGTTTTCCTGCTACCAGGAAACTGAAAGGTTTCCTGGAAAATTGACCTCTTGAACTTTCACATTTTACCCTTTTTTATGTCTTTTTTTTCTTGGTAGGCTCTGACTGTATTTCGTAATGGACCCTTCCTTTCTAAGCATTCGTCCCCCCTTCCCCCCCCCTCCCCCCCCCTCCCCCCAAACACACACATACTCATGAAAACGTTTTATTTTTCTCTCATTATGGTTTCCCCAGAGCTGCTGTTGCGGAACGCGTTGCTGTAGTCCAGTCTCATACGGGTAAACGTGTCGCCATAGCTTTTCGCATTACAGCACTACGTGGCCGGGACTTTGGCGGTTTGGCTAATGGGCCCCGACTGAAACTACGTGCTGGGAGCATTCGTTGTGGCTCGCCAGCTGTGCAGGCAGGAGCAAGCTCGTAACCACCCCCTTCTCCCCTGTACCTCTCTCTCTTATGCAGAAGGTGGAATGACACAGTCGACAATTTCTGCCGCGAGTATGCCAAGGGCCTCGTAGAAATCCAGGCTGGGCTTCACCGTGCAGAGGCCACAGTTGCGGCTGCACTCAACAGTTGGCAGTTAGTCCAAGAAGATTACGTTCGTAGTGTTGACAAAGTGCCGTCAGGATATTTTGGACATTCTCGTTATGCCTGTACGGAGTCAAAGCTCTCAGACTAGAGAGGCAAGGAAACCGTAGATGCGTTGAAAAGAAAAAAAATATTTTCCGAGTTGGAAATGGGCAAAGAGGATGCGTGCTCGGAATCTCTAGCTGCATTCACGAAACTTTTTGTGACTTAAGTGCACTTCGCCACACACTAGCCGCTTTTGCTGATTTATCCCCAGCAGTGTGCTTGGGTGATGGTGCTCTTACGAAAAGCTTCTAGGAAAGGAGCTCGTTTATGATTGTAAAGCTTTCCCGAAGAGGTT
Organism: Rhipicephalus appendiculatus; assembly: GCA_030522465.1. Lineage (NCBI taxonomy): Eukaryota > Metazoa > Arthropoda > Arachnida > Ixodida > Ixodidae > Rhipicephalus > Rhipicephalus appendiculatus. The sequence continues at coordinate 60,137 of JALIZH010012439.1, forward strand.
AGGACTAGGAGTTTTTGTGCTAAAGAATATGACTTGGACTACAACAAGCATCTGAATAGCTTCCACGAATGAGCTGGCTTAGTCGTACATTTTAGAAGTTCCGCATATTGTTGTCGCTTCGCTTTAGATGTCACGCTAATACTGAAACTTAACAAGTTCTAGATAAAGGTAATTTAAATACAAATTACCGAAGTTATGGAAGACATAAATAGGGAAATTTTCATGTTTTTCTCAGTCTCTGCAGCCGGCCTGGTGAGCATATCCAAATGTTCGCGTGTATGGTAGTGTCTCTCGTCCCTTCGCCCTCGCCTGTCCAACGCGCTCGCTCGCTCACTCACTCACTCACTCACTCACTCACTCACTCACTCACTCACTCACTCACTCACTCACTCACTCACTCACTCACTCACTCACTCACACTCACTCACTCACTCACTCACTCACTCACTCACTCACTCACTCACTCACTCACTCACTCACTCACTCACTCACTCACTCACCACTCACTCACTCACTCACTCACTCACTCACTCACTCACTCACTCACTCACTCACTCACTCACTCACTCACTCACTCACTCACTCCTCACTCACTCACTCACTCACTCAGCACAACGTAGCCAAATTCGGAGTCATGTTTTCCTGATTCCATTCCTCTTTCGTAGTGACTTTATTTCTCGTTACTTCGCGAGGAAAAGACGCGTAAAAACTGGAGCCGCGATGACAATCCAAATCACGGTTGTACAGCAAACGTCGATACCTGAAGGTTGGCACAACAAGTTTTCACGAAGGGAACGCAAGAACACGAAACACACGACATATATGCGATGAAACTGAGGTATAATAGCTGCCTTCTTCTGTCACGTTTTTCACGCTTTTCAGTCCACAGCAGAAGTGGTCGTCCAATTAAACTGTTCGTCCATTTCGAAGCACCAGTCCAACGCACCCCGACGTTTGGCTGCACCACAAAAGAGTCAAAATCAGCTGGGCTCAGGTTTCTTTTTTTTGTCTTGTTTTTCTTCGTTTTGTATTGTAAAGAATTGGCGTGGCTTCCGGAAGCTGCAAAAAGTAAGCAAAAACGAGGGAAAAGGCAGATCAGAATTGACAATCTATAAAAAAATGGCATCGAGCAAGAAAAAGAGAGAATGTCAATTAAGTTTTTCTCCTGAAGAATATTCAGTTTCCGTTTACTGGCTAAAACATACCAGTTATCAGTTAAATATCAGTTACAGTATACTTGTATACAAATGAGGGTCCCGGAGCATACAAATTGAAAACGGGGACCTCAGCTAGAAATGACAAAAAAAAAAAAATGAATTCTAGAATTGGCGGCGAATTAGCAGGTGGTTAACAGGCAAAAACAGTGGAATTACGAATGAATTAGTAGGAATACATTTGTACAAAGCAGTACAAAGCAAAATCAGGTGCAATACAATAAAAGAATGCGCGCAATAAAAAAGAAAAAAAAGATGTTAAAGGAAAAAAAGAAAGAGAAAACGCAAATCAGAAAAAAAAGTGTGAAAATGAGATAAAAATCACATACATAAACTAAGGGGAACTATTAGAAGTAAATAGAAAGAATTTTAATAATGCTTTGAGTTATGCTTTTTAGGAGCATTTGGATAACTGACAGCGCAATGACGCAATACAAACACAAATGTTCTCTGATTGACAAAGCGTGCTAAAGTAGCGAAAAAAAAAAAAGATGGAATGACAGTGAACTGTTTCCTCCTGAACCACTGAAGCATCTCCACCGCTATATAGCGGCAGCTTTTCCAGCCATCCGTATAACTTAGCGTCAGCTATTAGCGAGCCCTCGTTCGTTGCCTACCTGCTTATTTGCTTTTTTCAAAGAGCAGGCTTTGTAGTGACGCATGAGAGGGTAGCATTATTCCTCTCGAACACGCCACAGCTCCCGCCGCAGGACATGCAAAGTTTCTCGAGGCCAGGCTCGAGCGAGCACACCTTGGCGTGCGCATATTGATTAGGCTGAGAAGAAAGTGAGTGAGCCAAGTTTTAGCTTCGCGTCGAGAAAGCTCCAGGACTGGTAGGATGCTTTCGCTAAGTTTCTAGGGAAGCGTCGTTTCCTCGGTAGGTCACAGTAAAAAAATGGACTATAATGGACAGCTTTAGAATAACGCTCGTCGCCTAATTCAAGCACATTTTGTGAGACCTCACGGTACGCGTTCATTCAAGACTTCAGGTTTAAAGCACGAAAACGCGAACCTAAAGAGAGCGTTAAAAAACAGCGCGCCATCTGGTGCCTCGTGACAGACTTGTTCAAGATGAGACCACGATATTTTCCCATGTAGTACCTAAGCCGTGCATGTCTAAGACAATCCGTTAACAACCACCTCGTCCTTTCTATGCTGACGCGTCTAATGAGCTGGTTAGTTCAGACGAAGCGAAAGCTCGATTCTGCAATTACTGGCGACGAAGTTACGAGGGGAGCTCTCGCGATTTACATGCCCTGTAAGCGTGTACCATATAACATTGTTCTCACGCGTGCTTCGGGTGAATAAATTGGATCTAGTAAATGCGGATGCTACAGATAGAGCTTCACCAATACTTGACTCATCACCGCATTTCACTTGTGACCTCCACTCTGTCATACTCATTGTTTCTTTCTTTCTTTCTTTCTTTCTTTCTTTCTTTCTTTCTTTCTTTCTTTCTTTCTTTCTTTCTTTCTTTCTTTCTTTCTTTCTTTCTTTCTTTCTTTCTTTCTTTCTTTCTTTCTTTCTTTCTTTCTTTCTTTCTTTCTTTCTTTCTTTCTTTCTTTCTTTCTTTCCTTCTTTCTTTCTTTCTTTCTTTCTTTCTTTCTTTGTCAATCGCGCTCTCTCTCTTACTTCTTACCCAATCATGAACAGGCATGCTCAGAGACTACACGACTAGCTACCGTTTCTGAAATTGTTAATCAAACCTTTATCATCTTTCTTTTCTCGATGATGTTCATCCCTTTCCCAAAAACAGCTATTGAGTATAACCTGGGTATACAACACACGGCACTACACGTATAATTTGGTCGCTTTCCCTCTTCTAATTCAATAACCCTTATTGAACGCACTGTAAAGGTCAATCATAATGCTGCAATGAAACCCGTTGAGAAGCGTTCGCTAAGTCATTTAAAAGTTCCGGGCTTTAGATAGAGCCTAAATTTGAGCAATCAAAAATGCTAAGGTTGAACCAAGTGATACGCATCTCAATGTAACTTCTTAAAAAGGCAGTAGTTCAGGGCAAGATGGAAGCTTGTAGATATGAAAAATTCTTGAACACGGGGTGAGCTGGAGCTGATGTTTTGACAAGCGGTCTTATCTTCTTGAAGGCTACAACTGCGTATCTTAGCACGTGTGTATGCATAAACACGCGCGCTAAGGTAGGCACTCGCTGCCTTGAAGAAGTTTTGCCTGCTTGTCGTGTTCACCCGCGTTCGTTGTGTTCCGCTGTGTTCCGCCGTGTTCAAGAATTTTTCATCAATGTCACCTGTTGAATCGTCAATTGCCAGACTTTTGACCATGGCTCACCCAGAACTGAGCAGCATGTTGACCAAAGTCCTATGCGTGGAGGAATTGCCGGCCATGATGAGTGGGACATGAGGAGGAGGGCTTCTTGAGACGATAATGTGAGCGCGCGGGAGCTGCTCAGACGGCAGCCACCGCGCCCGGATTCCTCGATATCCTCTGTGGTCCCGCCGTAGCACGCAGTGGGTACTTGCGAACAACTTTGGAGCCCCCCTTTGGCGAGGCACTCTGCTCGGCCACGGAGCCGTTGAAGTGCGACATGAATACGGTCGATGTCTGCGAGTAGCCGCCGCGCAGGAAGGAGCGCTCCTTGTTCGGGTTGCGGCGGATGGCAGCCCTGAGGTAGGCGTTGCGAACGGCTGTCTGCACCTGCGAGGAGAATGGTCAGACGCAATTTTTCTCCGAGTGTCCAAGACCCTTGTCACTGGGAAATTTAGTTGGTGTAAGGGAGCGCCAGAAAAAAATATCAGGGATATAGTTTCAATCCTGTCTCGCATGTGATCTAGTGTGATGCCTGACTGCAGCGAAAGAATTTCCCTTTATAAAACGAAGAACTACATGTGGCGCTAAATTCGTGCGACTGTTCTATCGATTTCAATTGCACGCGCCTCTTACTTTTCAGCAACTCACTACACTGTGTTAAGGGTTATATACCCAAAATTCGTCTTTCATACACTTAGTCTGAATTATAACTATTTCCTCCTACCGCACCAATACCCAGCCTCGAACGTGGAATCGATACCTCACCGATGCCGAGCATCAAACACAGCGTGCCAAGGCACCAAATACATAGGCAAGCATCCCCATCTTTCCATTGAGCACAACGTCTTCTTTCTTGGTCTCTCTCTCCGAAGATGTTAATCGCCACGATAAAGAACTTGGCATGCAAGCACACAACTGCTACTATATGCGCTCAACAACAAATATACACACGCACAAACAAGTGGTCGTAAGGGGGTTCCCAAAAAGTGCATGGTGCGAAGGAACACCTCAGCAGAATCTAATTTGTGAGGCGGAGCATGCATCGCTATTAGTGCAATGCAGCGTGCAAGTATGGCGGCGCCCTTCAATGCCGGCCATCGAGCATGCGGGTGTGCTATTTTTGTCCTCCCTTAATTAGCCGCGTGGCCGCTCGCAGCCTTCATTGTAATGAGTCCCACGTATATCAACGTCGGGACGAAGTTACGCGCTACGGGCTTTACCAAAGGCGCGCAGGTAGGTACATCATACAAAAGGCGCAACTTATGTTGAACCACCCTCGGGGGAACAGATGTCTTGCAACTACCCAAAAGGTTCACTGCGGGCGTTGAACGCTTTTTCGAACAAGCCAGTCTGGTATGCCACAGGGCCAGAAAACTTCATTTTCTTCACAATGCATTTGTGAAACGTGGAACCAGCCATTCATTCAATAGTATAATAATTGTTAGGGTTTAACGTCCCAAAACTACGATATGATTATTATAGGGACGCCGTAGTGGCAGGGTCCGGAAATTTTGTCCACTTGGTGTTCTTTAACGTGCGCCTAAATCTAAGTGCACGGTTCTCGAGTATTCAACACGCACTTAAATCTAAGTACATGGAACTCATGTATTTTCGTCTCCACTGAAACCTTTCATCCAACGCACTCTTGTTATTTAGGATCAGGTTTTGTATATAAGCATTTCAACAACCTTCGTGGTCTGTTTGTTATACCTGTGTCAACGCGTTGAAGATATAGTTAAGTTACGGCGGAGTGTTTTAACATATAGTCATTTACTGCCGCGTAATTAGTTTCGGCGGTAAAAAGCTTCCTACCGCGATTCGTCACAATTCATTGCTTGTTGATAGGCGAGTCTGTGCCCATGCGGTCACTCGGTATTAGTGTAGTTCGTTGGCTCATTTTCATGTTTTCGTTGCTTGCACTTTATTTATTTATTTCTTTTTTACCAGAAATGAACGTTTCCCGAAAAAAAGATATCTAATAACCTCATAATAGATATACTTACCGCTCTTAACGCAGCAGTAATAGATATGAATTGTAACAATGAACGTCACGTGCTTTGAACCCTAAACGGTAAAGGGTTTAAAGTGGTTGAAGCATGTTCCTCTCGCACTACAGCGATTGCGGGTCCCGAACTACTCTCTGGTATCTTCGTCTCTAAACATTCATTACTTGTAGCCATGAAATTACTACGCTGAATTGCTAATAAACTCAATATGACAAAAAATTGTATATTAGTAGTTTTCTCATTGCTGGTAATGAACCTTCATTGCGAATAATAAATATAACTTTTAGAATACATCGATCATCAGAATACAGGACTTCGCGGTATGTTCATAGCTGTATGAGCTGGTGCTGACAGATCTTGTTTCTTCCGGACGCCTGGTATTGTCAGGTTGACGATTGGCTGTTTGACCATGGAGCTCGCGTTATTTCTGTTATACGAGAAATATCAAGACTCCACTCACATCTACACCGACGGCTCCGTTCTACCGAGCAGCTCAACAGCGACGGTCGTGGTTCCAACGATCGCCACAACTATCAAGTTCAGGACGGCTCACCCGACAACTTCGACGGCAGCAGAGCTCACAGCGCTTCGCGCCGCGCTGCTTTTCATTAATGACCATATGAGAAAAAGGTGGACGATTTTCTGCGACTCCAAGGCGGCACTGCAATCTCTACTGTCGCCTTTACGCCGCGGTCCACACGAACAGTTGACATTTGAGACTGCAGAGATGTTACACCATCTAACCGAGAAGGGACACCACATTGCATTTCAGTGGCTACCTAGTCACTGTGGCATCATCGGTAATGAACGGGCCGATCAAGCTGCCCGTTCAGCCCATACAGAGGACCGCGACCTGTCGATACCTCTTTCGAGGACAGACGCTGCTCGGAAGCTCCGCATGCTCGCTCGCCATTGCACCACATCAAATTGGAATGAGCCACATTTCATGCATGCACGATTGCACTCCCTCGATCCCACGTTAAGCCTTAGAATTCCACCAAAGCTTCGTCGAGGTGGCGCTACCGTCCTGTGTAGATTATGGCTCGGCGTTGCGTTTACCCAGGCGTATGCGTTCCGTATAGGCATGGCCGACACCGCCGCCTGTGAACATTGCGGCGACGAAGAAAAGAAACAATTCGACATGTTCTGTGTGACTGTCCGGAATATGCCACACAGAGACAAGCTCTTTGTCAGGCCTTCAACAAGATCGACGACCAGCCCCTATCTGAAGAAAGACTATTACGTCATCGTTCAGACCTAACATCGCAGACGAAGGCCTTACAAGCACTAATAGGCTTCCTGCGATCTACTGGCCTATCAGATCGACTCTAAGCGGAACGTTCTCGTGTTTTTGTGCGCGGCTGCGTTTTTTTTTCTCTCTCGCTCTCTCTCTTTCAACCCCCCTGTTCCCCAACCCCAGTGCAGGGTAGCATACCAGATACTACCTTCTGGTTAACCTCCCTGCCTTCCTCTTCTCTTTATCTCTTATCTATCTTATCATAGCTGTATGCTTGAAAGCGAAGCTCCATTTGACTTTGAAAGTTTCTTCAATGACAGAAAAATAACGCGGGGGGCCAGGTAGCAAGATACTTCAAGACCTCGATTAGTGTCGTTAAACGAGTCATCTTTCGGTCGTTGCACCATTCTCAATATCTCATTGGGAATCAGCATGGAAGGACCAATATGAGAAATACATATACGAAAACTAAGAAGAAATAAAAGGGTAAAAAAAAACCCTCGCGTCTTAACGGAGATTTTAACTCAAGATCTCTACTTGAAATTGCTGCTTCAGAGCTTTTCTCTCCAACAACGACCGCTCTTACAGGGATAACGATTGCATTTCATCACTAGTCATTGCAAAACTGCTTTGGGTCAGCTGAGATACGTAAGAAAATCGAACGGAAATGTTCCACTGCACCGGATGTCCTCAACAGCTCGATGTGAGACACGTGCGGTCTAAAATTTCGGGATTGAAAAAAATTGATGTCGAAGGAGAACCGCCTTACCTCTGAATTCATGAAGCAGTAGAGCACAGACACGAAAATACCCTGCAACAGGAAGAAGACCAGGGTCACTTATTAGATCAGACGAATGTTTGTCGTTCGTTCATTCATTCATTCATTCATTCATTCATTCATTCATTCATTCATTCATTCATTCATTCATTCATTCACTCACTCATTCATTCATTCATTCATTCATTCATTCATTCATTCACTCATTCATTCATTCATTCATTTTAATACCTTTCCAATGTTCGCGATGTTTATGCATGTTGCCTTATTTCACCATTGTCCTTTTTTTAGAAAATCTGTTTCTTTTAGCTAAAAGTGTTTTTTTACATCAACGTTTCCTGTTATACCGATGTTCGACAATCTTCCACTAGCATGTATAATTATTTCTTACATACCTTTTGTTCAATCTCTTTTTCTTTTTTTTGTCCTACGCACTGTGCGTTGCTGTTATTCTAAGGGGGCTGTCACCCCGTTAAGTTACTCATTGCACTAGCTTTTTTGAGATTGCTTTTTATTTCTTTCACTGAAACATAAATAAAGCTTTGAATTGAGCATTGATTTCTTTACTTTAAACCATGCAAGCATTTCCTGGGCTCTAAAACGTTGCCGAAATTTGCAAGGAATGAAATTTCACCTCAATACGATTCATGGCAACGTTCGCAGTTGAAACAACCGAGGACGAAGCACGAAGCAAACAAAACAAAAAGAAAGGGGAGTTTACGGATTCAGCGATTTAATGATAGGCCTCTGTCTGGTGCCATCCTACAACGTCGACGAATAGCCGGTTCTCGTGGTTTCCGATGAAACCCAATAGAAGTGAATCAATGCATGTTTGCCATGGTTACATTCAAAACTTATTTTCAGCGTGGGCATTTCTAGTCTCTTTCTGTATGCCGCGAATGTGCTCAATGCATAAAATAAAAAAAAAGGCCGTAATGAAAGTGTCTTTCTGGTCTTATAAAAGATGTACTTTGTAAAATATCTTGATTTAAAGCATTCGCTGCTGTGCTTGAGAAACTCGTGTGACGTGGGTTTGATACCGCCAAGCGCAGTAAAAGTATTTAAGGTTTTTATTTTGTTGAGGAACTCTCGCAAAAAAAAAAAAATTGGTGCAGCTAATATCTGACGTTTTTTTACGCTCCAAAACCATGATATCATTATGAGCGACGCCGTAGTGGAGGGTTTCGGAAATGTCGACCATGTGGTGTTCTTCGATGTGCACTGACATCGCACTGTACACGGGCCTCTACCATTTCGCCTCTGTCGAAATGCGACCGCCGCAGTCGGGATCGAACCCGCGACCTTCGGGTCGGCAGCCGAGCACCGTAACCGCTACGCCACCTCGGCGGACAAATGGTGCAGCTGCACACTAGTGAGGCGAAGACTCGGGAAACAACGGAGCTGGCGGCCTTCCCCTCCTCCTTACCATCACATTACTCCTCCTCACCCACACTTCCCTTTCCCACCTCTTGTTATGCTATACTAACTATGCTATAAAATAGCTAGGCAAAGCACGCAGCTGTTTTGAGTGAGTGGGCGAGGAGTAGTCGGCGCAGCTGGCAAGGCATTGCTAGGCGACGCATGGCGTCGTTATAACTCGGCGAGTTTTTTCTGCGCACACCGGACGGTCCAAATTAAGGCTTCAAACAGCTTCGCTGTTAAAGGAAGTTAGCAACCCTGCCTGATGGTGGTAGACGAGAAAACTGCAAGAGGCAGACGAATAATGATATGCTTTCTGAAAATGTATTGACGCATACAGTGACATATAAGCACCGCTTTAGTATCAATCCAATGTTGCATCTAATGTGATAAACGAGACCACGTTACATTGTTTATCATGAACACCATTAAATCGAAGGACGTACATTTGAACCAATACCGAGGCAGCATTAATCTACTTGAAATAAATACATTGTCAAAAGTTCCTAAGACACCGATTTATGAAAGAAAAAAAAGGAAGAAAAACATTCAAAGGTATAGCGCATCCAAGACGGGACAAAGCGAAAGACATAACCTACGTATACATTGAACAATCAACAAGAACAACAAACGAACAAGAAAAAGCACGCGTATGCAGCGTCCATGTACTTCGAGCTTCGCGGTACAATCTGCTAGCCTCGCATTTCGCTTAGGTTGTAGAGCGACCGTCCAGGGAAGGCGTTAGTCCCGGGTTTAAATCCCGAACCAGTGCTATTATCTTGTCAACTAGAAGGCGTTATTTTCTGACAAATCCTTATGAATCTCCTGTTGTATGTTTGAAGAGATGAAAAATTCGCGAACACGACGTGTCGCCGGAGCCGACGTTTCGACAGACGGACTTGTCTTGTTCAAGGCTTCAACCGTTGAAGCCTTGAAGAAGACAAGTCCACTGGTCGAAACGTCGGCTCCAGGTACACTCTGCGTTCAAGAATCTCTCACCTCTACAAGCTTCCCCTAAACTTCTTCCTCTTCTACTGTATGTTGATGCTACAAACGGGAATATGGCAACCTTTTCACTTTCATGAAGCATCCTTGAACTTGCGGGCTTCCACTGACCTGCTTTGTAGTTCTGAGTGCATTCTGTCAATTCACTACTACGTAATCGATTCTTTACCAGCCCATTGTCGAGATGATCGATTACGACATGTCTGCCACGACGGGCGATGCAAATGAAAACGTGGAACGGCCCACGAAATAGAAATTTCCTTCAGCCCCGAGTAATAGCTTAAACAAAGATTAGGCGCTCGGAGAAATACCTAAATCGAGTGAGAAACGACAGCGTTTGTGCATCTCTATCGTATTTCTGAATAAGTAATGCAGCGTAAATCGGAAACGACGGCACCAATTTAGGCGTACGGCGAGCGAGTCATTTCCTTAAGCGCCAGAAAGAACGCAAGGATAAGAGTTTCGGTAACGCGTTCAGCTCGAACTGCCATCGACACTCACGATGCGTGGGCAGTACGGTTTAATCGTAATCGCATGTACGAGAAAAAGCAAAGAAAAAAAACAGCAGTCTGTGCCGACTATGTACTCTAGTAAATGCGATCGAGGCTTCTTCGTCTTTTATTCTACCGAGATTACAGAAAGAGGGGAGGGAGGGGGGAACGCAGAGATTCGCGCAGCGCTCGGGCCATCGCGACCTCTGGCGAAACAAAAAAGGATCGTCGAAAGCATTAGAGATGTGCCGGCCACGATTACGCTCGTCACGGACGAACGTGCTGAACACTCAAAATCAAGCGCTTTTCTATTCGTTTTTGCTATCGTATACTACACAGCGCGGGCAGTGAAAAAGAGGAATGACGTAAAAGAATACAAGCAAGCGTAAGAAGCGAGCCTTCAAGATCAGTGGACAATCCAGTTACCCTAATAGCTAGTGAATAGCAAAAAAAAAAAAAAGGGGGGGGGGGAGGGAGGGGGGATCGCTTCACTGGCGCTCAACTTGCCTGTGAGGACTGGAGTATGGCGTTGATGACCATGTAGGCCTCCTTGAGGCCCATGTTCTCGTCTTGCGGGTTGATGCAGAAGAGGAGGTGCGTGATTCCCAGCAGAGGGAAGAGCAGCACCGTCGCCTTGATTGCCTTCCTGCGCACGCGGTGAATGCAGGTGTGGCTGCTGTTAGCATAGCGCGCGCGCGCACGCGCGCATGGTGCACGAAGACGAGCAAACGAGCAAAGGCGATGTTCATTCTGGTCGAACTGCGCAGTGGGACGAGACACGAAGAGAAGGCGAGACAGACTGCGCTTGTCTGTCTCGCCTTCTCTTCGTGTCTCGTCCCACTGCGCAGTTCGACCAGAATGAACTCGTACCAACTCGCCCAACTCTCCCCGCTGCTTAAAGGCGATGTAACGGGAACCAAGCGTTGGGAAAAGCGGAGTCATGGCCACCTGCGCGCTTGCTCTATTAGGGCTTATCCTGTTTGCTTTATGAACCATAGGCGTGCGCACACAAGGGGTGAAAAGCTCCCCCCCCCCCCCCAAGTCATTAAAGGGGGGTGCCAATAATGCCCCGTGCCTTTACTCAGTCGGTTCTTTCACGTCCTTTTTTAATGCGGAGGGTTATGAGTACGCATGTTTTCTTTTTTTTTCTTTACAATAATGGCGACCAGGTACCCCTGATATCACATTCCAAGAGTTGCTCACTTCCCACTTTAACCCCGGAGACCAATGGCACGCCTCCGTGAGAAGCACGTCATCGCTTCCAGTGGCGTAGCCAGAAATTTTTTTCGGGGGGGGGGGGGGGGGGTGTTCAACCATACTTTATGTATGTTCGTGCGTGCGTTTGTATGTGTGCGTGTATATATACGCAAGCAAAATTGAAAAATTTCGGGGGGGGGGGGGGTTTGGACCCCCCCAACCCTTGGCTACGCCACTGATCGCTTCATTCTCGTCGGGGGGGGGGGGGGGGGGCTCGACCTTTGGTCGAGCTCCCCCCCCCTCCCCCCCACGAGAGATCCCCCCCCCCCCTTTTTTTTTTGAGATTTGAGATTTGACCACTGCGTTGGAGTATTTTTCTTACACCGCGAACTCGACCAAAGGGTCGATTTCGCGGTGTAAGAAAAATACTCCAACGCAGTGGTCAAATCTCAAAGAAAAGGAACCCCTCCCACCCCTATAGAGGGGGGAGGGGGGGGGGGGCTCGACCAAAGGTTTGACCCCCCCCCCCCCCCCCGTGTTGAAGAACCCTGCGCACGTCTATGGTATTGAGCGTGTGCAGCGCTTTGTTGTTGCGGTGGTTTTTAATAACTATGATTATGTGATAGTCGGCTGTACTTTTGAACAAGCTTGCGGCAGGCAGTGCTCAGTAGGAAGTTAAATTTGAATACAAATTGAAGGAATTCAAATTTGAAAATTTGAATGTATAATAC
>JALIZH010012440.1:0-23453 GCA_030522465.1 Rhipicephalus appendiculatus
CCAGGCCGACATGAAACAATTGAACATATACAGCTGTCGTGCTTCTAAGCGGTAATATTTTTTTCTTTCTATTCTGTACTTTCCACATTGGTCCCAGCGTTTCGTTGTATTTCGAAACGCTGTCGAAACCCACGAAGTAATCTTGTCTACCATGTTCTCGGAAAAAGCTGCGTCAGCACAAATGTAAAGCTAACGCACACTGAGGAGCTACCTAGGATACCTGCTTCCAGGTGAGCAAACACATTTTGCCATGGCCACAGCTGTCACCGGCACTGGCAGCGTGTCAGGTGTCACTGGGCTTTTTTATGCCAGTTAGTGTGTGCGCGCCTGCGTGCGCGGTGTGTGCGTGTACGTGTGTGTGCGCGTGCGTGTGTGTGCGTGCGTGCGCGCGCGCGCGCGCGTGTGTGTGTGTGTGTGTGTGTGTGTGTGTGTGTGTGTGTGTGTGTGTGTGTGTGTGTGTGTGTGTGTGTGTGTGTGTGTGTGACACAGGGAATAGTAGGTATTGCAGCTGCCTGAACACTCACTTTTCGGTCTTTGGGCTATTGGACGCCGCAGACTGGTCAGCTTGGATCCTATGAAGTGATCGCGCAACATTATTTCGATCGCGCAACATTATAAGAATATGGTGGCTTACGTGTTAGTTAGTACGTTATGACCCGCAGTCGCCATGAAGGTCGGCGCATTTTACATGTCTAAGGCTTAAATCAAATTCGTTATTCTCGTTTTCACTCTATATAATGAAAATTCGAAAACGGAAAAAGGAATTGTCACAATTGTTACTTGTGTGTGAGCAGCGCGCTCCTTTCGCACGCGCGGCCGTTGCAGCGAGCGAAGTGACCTTCGTGCTCTTTGCAGCTTCAACGCGCACTTGCAGTGAAAGCCCAAGACGTACTAACGCCGCGACAACGAGATAAGCACGGGCGCAAGCACGACCACGTCCTGTTGAGGCGCGCGCATCGCGACGCGCGGGGCGACGGCCTTTAAAACGCGCCCTCCTGACGAGAGGTGTGCGAATAGTGAATTTTGGAACCGAATCGAGTACGAATCGAATAGTGATGACACCGAGTCGAATACGAATAGTAGTCCAATACTTTTCGAATAGTTTTCGAATAGTAAGTCCACAATTTTCAAAACAGTCTTAGAAAACCACAACATTTTATTTGAAATGAATATTCACAAACTTTCACCAAGGACCATGACAGTTAGTTTAAATCGACACAAAATACCGCAATTACGAAAGCTAAGGTAAGCTCGTATACAGCAGGAACTAGAGCATTCGTAATATTTTGTAACGGTACGTTCAAATACAGCATTCACTAAGGTTATCAATGTGAGACTTAGTCGCCTGATTTAAATAAAATTGGGACACAAAAACTAAACAATATTCAACCAAACACCGCGGATACAGCTAAATATGTAATGAAGCAGATCAACCTGTCATCACAACATGGCCTGCGCACCGAAAGCATGTAACAATCGGAGTTTAAATCTACATCTGAAAAAACAATTTACGCAAACGCAGCACTTGAATCTGTTGTTAGTCATGAATAAGCCGCAAGCAGTCGAAGTCCCCACTTTCAGTTATTACAAGATGAAGGCAGGAGCTGAATCATGCGATACAGCTTCAGCATATGAAAAATTGAGCAAGAGTAGAGTTTTCAGGAGAAACACGTTCATCCGGCAATCAAAATAGTGTCGGTAGTCTCGTAAAAGCTTGGGCTGCGTGCAGATCACTTTAGGGATTAAAAGAAGGAGAATGACTTTTAGCGGTTCCAAAGTTTCGTTGTTTTGGGGTTCTCCCGTCGGTGCTGATTATACGAAAACTATTCGAAACATATTCGGTATTTCGAATATTTTCGAATATTCGTACTAGAGCTGTGCGCCGCCGCGCCGCGCCGCCGCGCCGCCTGTTTTTGCTCACGCCGCTCGCGCCGCCGCCGGAGTCCCGAGAATGACCACGCCGCCGCCGCCGCCGAGCGAAAATTGCGGCGCGCCGCCGTTAATCCTTTCTTTTAATCCGAACGCAGAATCCGGACATAAAATACATCACGTCACCGGGGTAGCTCTTCTCGATGCGTCCACGTAATTGACTCCATTTCAGCCGCCGCTGATTGGTGGGAGCTCGGCCAGCAGCGCGCCCTCTCTTTGGGTTCTTACTCTTCAACGTCATTTTGATCTCACGAAGTTTTCACAACACTCGACTCAAATTAGAGAAACCGTACGCGCATCAGCCTCAGAGGGGGGAAAAATAGGAGAGTGCGCGCCTAGCATCTATAAGCGAACCTCCTCTGAAGCCGCTATGTCCCAAGGCTCGTGTCAGGATTCCCTCCATGCCTCTTGTTTCTTTCCCTTTTCCTAGGTGAGATCATGGGGAAAAAAATTGGTCGCGTATCTGCTTGCCTCGCTGCAAATGTCGTCGAAAGACGATAGTCTTGTGCCGGCCACAATACTATGTTTTGCCTTGCCTCATACAGCGCCTACTCTATGCTGAATCGGCCGCATCTGGCTGGCATTGATAAAATAGAGGAGGCGCTGCGCGAGATATGGACGCCATCGAAAAAAAAAATTGAAGGACACTTCGTACATTCCAAAGTGTGTACGGCGAAAGCGTGTGGCCATTCGACTGACTATACCATGTCTTTCTTTCTTTTAGACTCTCAGTGAAATAACACAGAAACCGAATGTCTGCGTGTTTTCTTGTTTATTTTTTACCGCGAATCGCACCGAGACGCGAGACTAATCTTCCCCCCGTTCGCATGCGTTAGTATTTTCTCGCGCTTTGCGCATCGTGCAAACGCCATCCGCGTTCCAGCGCTTAAATTGACGGACCTTTTGTAAATTCGAAAGTGTATTCCGTGAACGCCTGTGTCCATTGAGACGGCGTCGGTCACAATGATTACAAACGCTGGGCACAGCGACGCTACGCAAGCAAAGCGCGAGCGCTGTAGAGCCCGCCGCGACCGGCGTCCGTTTGCGCATCCCGGTGGCCACCTGGCTCCGTGCCAGAGCTCGGACAGACGGACGGACGGACACTGGACAGACGGACCGACGGACGGACCGACGGACGGACGGACGGAGGCGGGCGGACGGAAGGACGGACGGACGGAATGACGGACGGAGGGACGGACGCACGGACAGACGGACGGACGGAAGGACGGACAGACAGACAGACGGACGGACGGACGCACGGACGGACAGACAGACAGACGGACGGACAGACAGACAGACGGACGGACGGAAGGACAGACAGACGGACGGACGGAAGGACAGACAGACGGACGGACAGACAGACGGACGGACAGACAGACAGACGGACAGACAGACGGACGGACGGAAGGACAGACAGACGGACAGACAGACAGACGGACGGACAGACAGACAGACGGACGGACGGACAGACAGACGGACAGACAGACAGACGGACAGACAGACGGACGGACAGACGGACGGAGGAACGGACGCACGGACGGACACCGGATGGACGTGAGCAGTAGACATTAAAGGCTTTCGCCTTAAAACATGAGCTTGCGCTGAACCAAGCGCCACAGCCAGCGGCAGCACCTTATCGTCGGCACAGCGCTTTTTCGTGCATAGCGTCGCAGTTCGTGCATAGCGTCGCATTTTCAGCGCAGCCTAAAAAACACTAGGGTCTTTAGAATTACGTATCTATGTATTTTCTAATAAAGGAACACACGACCTGATACTTACATATTAATGTTGCACCTCAGATATGCGTAGTATTTGCTTTTTGATCGAAAATGTTCACAAATATGAACGCAAATACCAGTTCAAGATGGCCGGGCGTTCAGAAAGTGGTTAAACTTCGGCCGAGTGCTGTACGCTCTAGTCACAGTTCCCAGTATGCTCCTGTTCCATTCTTTAAGGCTGGGAAGTTATTCTCAATGTGTCCCCTAGTGGACTGTCCATTTCGGTCACAGCTGATGGGCCGGAGCTCGGCGACCGGCGCGCCCTGTGTTTCTGGGTCTTCTTCCACAACGTCATTTTGATGTCCCGAAGCTTTGACAACTCTCAACACTAATGCGAGGGACGGAATGTGCTTCAACGCAACGAACACAGCGCCCAGACATCAGCTTTTGCGCATACATCTCTGAGGCCGCGTATCAATTCGGATCGCGTAAGCCATCGAATTAGGTTTCATGCGGCCGCCCGTCTAACACATGCACCTGTGACGGTCGGTACGCATTTTCTGCATCGTTCTCAAATATCTGGGACAGATTCATATGCAAGTTCAGACTTCACAAGTTCCTATTTCTGTAAATGTCGTCCACTTTTTACGCTTGGAATGTGCTGCCGGGTTCGGTGCATCGACGTGGTCAAGAGCAAGCATCACGGTTCACCGTTTTTCGAGTAACTGAATGCGCTGTGCCGATATGGACTGTGGACATCTCCTTTATATGGACACAAAGAGAATAGCTACCCGGAAGTTCTCATATCTTTCTCTTCTCCAGATGTCTCAACAGGATTGCCTGACCTCAACGTTGTCGCGTCCCCCCAGCCTTAAAGAGCGACGACAGAACTCGCTGGATAGCACATTCGTGGAGTCTTGGACATACTGCATTGCGCATAGATAAATATATATCGATGGGATAATGCATTTTTTCTTTTCATTTTTTACTAGAGTAAGTCGATAAATGAATAGAGAAGTAAAGGCAATGAAAAACTGAATAACTGATAGCTGAGCTAGTTGGTGAGTATTCATGTTAAAACGACACGACGTGAGAACACAGACGCCCACCAGATATCTCTCACGTAGACCATCACGCGCAACTGACTGATGGGCATCGCCTCTCGCCTGGGGATGCGTAAATGAGTATTTTATGTGCGGAGCACTTTAGGGGCCCGGGCTGTCATATACTGTCGTTGTATGCTGTCGTAGCTTTGCGAAACGCAGGCAAAACCACGTATAGCACAGCCATCTTTCGCATATTGAACGCGCGCTCGCGCCAAGAAGAAGTCTTTCCCCTTTTGTTCTTCGAGCGGCTTGGTGATATTAAGTGCGGAGCGCTTTAGGGGTCCGGGCTGTCGTATGCTGTCGTCGCTTGGCGTAACACAGGCCAACATGTAAAAAAAAAAAAAGAAAAAAGAAAGGAGAAAGCAAGCAAGAAATAGAAAGGGAAAATGTGAAGAAAAATAGAAAGAGCAAGAAAGGGAAAGAAAAATAGATAAAGAGAGAGAAAGAAATTAATAGAAATAAAGACAGAAAAAAAAACGGAAACAGAGAAAAAGAAAGAAAGCGAGGAGGAAACGAAGAAAATTGAAGAGGAACAAAGATGGCCGCCCAGCTCCGCACTTCTTTTAGGTTTGGCACCACTCTAGTGTGAAGCTGTCTTAATTTTCTTTTTTGTTTGTCTACATTCTGTTCCGCCGCTGTACGATTTTTCAGTTAGCGGCTTTTGCGGTGTCTTGACTACTCTCTTGTGCCCGTGTTTGCACGCCCTGTCTTTTTAAGGTCCCCAAAACAGCCCCTGAACATACAAAATCGAGCACGTTATTCTGTCTTGACGTTTCTCGTTTTTATGTTTTTTTTTTGTTGGCGCTCTTCGTGAAGCCGGCACGGTGATTCACGTGACATGATTAGAGCGCGAAACTTTCGATTGGTTCATATACGAGAAATATCAGTTGTGAATTGTCTCCTACCTCGTTTTGCCGTGCATTCGCCCACCCGTTCTTCCTCACCTCGCATGATTATCGAATGCGATGAACTGATTTCGCTCCATTTTGTGAGTCCGATTTGCGCGAGCGGAAAAGTGTAGCTGACAAGCTCGAAATCCTGATAGGCTCAACGCTTATGGGCTAACATTATGCACGCGCTTTATGAAGAAGTAAGTGCCAAGGAGATATCGCCCGTAGGAATCTGCCAACGGAGAAACTCTTTACAGCGAAGATGATGCAGCTCTCCAGAAGACAGGTCATCCCGCATCCATGGTTTTTGTACATTTATTGACTGTTATAACAATTATATGGACACTCTGTACAGGTTTTCATTGTCGCCGTCATGTTCCGTATAAAGTTCAAATTGATAACTTCTGTACGCGCATCGTATGCTGTACCCGCTAGTAAAAGCTCGCGAGTGCTAGCGAGGAACACGGCTGAAACATAGATGAAAAAACAAGCTGCCCATCTTCGTCGCACGGAGGGCGCATGCGATAACACCACTCCGCGTGCGAGGCCTGCCATCGATTGCTCTTCAACCAGAAAGAAGCGCCCTGTCCTTATTTCGTTGAACGAAGGAGTATGAAGGAACGCCGGTGTAGAGGGGCTGCGTGGCTCGAGCCGCAACTCTGAACACTGACTATAAGGGCGCGGTCGCGAGCCCTGGCGCGCGCGCTATCTCGGCAGGCATAAGCAAACGCTCATACACCCTTCTACGCGCTGTGATCTCACCACTTCGCGCTGTGACCAGTGATACGAAAAACTGCACGAAAACCGCTCCCTTCCCGGGAGCTACCGTATTCCCATACACCAGCGTATTGCAATTTCGTGAGATGGGATGAAAAAGAACTAGGTGCTAGCCTATAGTTCGTTAAAACATGACGACATGTTGCTATCGCATTCACAGCTTCGCCCATTCGGAGAAACTTTTTTTTACTTCAAAATTCAGAGGAAGAAATTCTCTCCCCACCAACTCTTCTTCAATATACCCCCCCCCCCCCCCTTGCACGCCGCGCCGCCGCCGATCTGATGAACCCCGCGCCGTTGACGCGCCGCCGCTGGAGGTGGAAACACCGGCGCGCCGCCGCCGGCGACTTTAGGACCGGCGCACAGGTCTAAATCGCACACCCCTGCTCCGGACCCCTTCGCGCCATTTCGCCAGTGATAACAAAAACGCGCTCAAGTCACCGATCTCTGAGTACTGCCAGCGGTAAATGGTGTATATAAATATCTTTTTTGTTCACTGAACCGGGAGCGCGGGAACACACAACGGACGCAGGAAGGATCACACAACACGCCGTTAGCAAGCTGAATAACGTGCGCTTTGTGTCCGTGTCGGTTCGCGCCGCGCGCTGCGGAGCGAGAGGTCGTAGGTTCGACTCCCTGTGGCGGAACTTTTTCTTCCAGCTTTTTTCTTTCCCATTCCGTAGTATATATTTTACAACATAATATCCTTCACGGAAATACGTCAATGGAGTCGGGTCATAAAACACTTTCGTGTTAAAAGATCGTTTGATGTGGATAACTCAGGAGTCGAACCCATGACCGCTGCGCCCACGGCGAAAGGAGCCGGGCACTCTACCCACTGCGCCGCCGACGCACATGCACGTGGCGCCACAAACGTGCCTTATAATTCTCACATCTATTTCTCGCACACCGTTCTTGGTTGGCGGGGGCGGTGTCACCGTGAAGTGATTACTGCATTATGACACTAACGAGCGTCGCCAGGGAGCGCTTTGGTAGTTTAAGTACGGCGGAGGCTTTGGGTGTAATATTGTAGGAAACTGTACGGTTGGTGCAATGTGGCTTACTCGGTAATTCGGCTCGGTGACGGCGCAGTTGCGTGCTCTGGCTTTCGCGTCGCATTAGCGTGTTACGTCTCGTGGCCGAAGTAGTGAAGTTCGCACATTTACCAATTCTCCGCCGGTTGCTGCTTCGAGTGCGATGTCGCAAAGTAATAAAACAGTGCTGCAATAAGCGCCTCAGAAAGGCGACGACGTCGAGGGGCGTATGTCGCGTAAGTGAGTGCTTTAGTGCCGTCAGAGACACGCCATCCGGAAGCGGAACCCCTTTCCGCGTTCACGGCTTAAGCTACGAACTTTGCCTCGCATTCCTGAAGTGCTATGTGATAGTGTGTGCATCAGGACAGGTGTATGTTACCCTATTACTGAGGAGAGCACGCCTTGAACTTTCTTCCTTCAAGGGAAGTCGCTTGAATGAGTTAACATCGAGTACCAGCGTTTATTATGTGCTTATTGACGCCATCCTTGCGCGGGACTCACGATATGCTGCGTCAAGGTTAAGGTTAACTGCTGCAGCTACCACAAAGGTTTATTCATGGCCATGGGCGTTAGTCGTCAGGATGGAGATGTGCCACTAATAGTCAACGGAGGTGCACCCACGCCAATCTGTGCTACAGCTACCAAACAACAATAGACAGTGTGCAAGCTCTCGTACGTCAGTGTACAATAAACAACCAACTACTTCTGCGAAGACACGTTTCACTTCCGCGTTATACCATTCCTATGACGGAGGGATCAACCTTTATTTTTTATTTTTTTTGTAACTTCAGGAAACCGTGAGAGCGTTTCAAGCTTAAGTTTGAGAATATGCCCGAAGCTATGGCATCCAGAATAATTCATCGAAAATAATTGGTTTAATACGTTACTTCGATTTGTTTCAGTAATCACAATAAGGCGTATATTCTTGACGAACACTTTATTAATTTGTTATGTATAAACATATTTAACCATGACAAAAAAAAAGAAGGAATGCGTAATGCAGAATTCCGAACTTTTGTTTAGAAAATTGTTTTTTTTCCTTTTTATGTAGAATACTCATGAAATATTGGCTTTCTACGTGTGCATGACAAAAATTAAAGAAAACTCCGAATGCAAATAAACTATAAACGTTCTGTCGAAATGCTGGCAAATTCGAAAAAAAATATGGTTTTGATTCACAGTGCGTTGTACCTTCCAAGTAATAGTATGACCTATTCGTCGAAATGTGGTATATTTTGTTTCAAGTTAAATAAAAGTATGAAAAAGGAATTTTGGCGTAAACAAAAATTGTTTGTTCTCAGCGGTCAAAGGGTTGCTTTTCCTTGTCCCTGCTTCACTGCACGGCACATAGGTGGGGACTATAAGCCGGTTCGTTTCGTATGTTCTTTACTTTGTCAATGTTTATTTTCGAGGCACCTATAAATAACAGTTATATTTACTCCCAAATGTGTGCTATAGTATTTTTTCGAACGCTCGCGTGACCGTTAGTCAACAACGAGGTGCGCGTCGCCCGCCTACCGCACGCACTCAAAAAAGGCAGAATCGTTGCTTCGGTTTGCCATCGGTGTGCTACAATGAGCTAAGCGTTAGTGACAACTGTATGATAATGAAGCCAAGAAAGGCATAGGGGACGTTAATTGTACTGTTTCAAGTGTATCGTAGTAATTGTGCTTTAGATATGAAGAATTTCAAGTGTCCTAAAAGACAACTTGCCACCAGACCGAATCTGCAACCTTTGGATAACGAGGCCGATACTCCACCAGTTGGGTTACGGCGGTGGTCGTCCTCTCGTCCACTTTATTGTATATTTGTGTGCATGCATTCCTGGGGGGATCCATTAGCTGGTGACCTGTGATCCCTTAGCTCAATATAGCCACCGGCACTTCCACGTGCCTCTCACTTATGTGGCAGTTGATAATATAAGCAAGACGTCTCGGGGCCAGCACGTCGCGGAGCTTCTGTTCGTGATGCGCATTTGTCTTTTTGAAAGAAAGGATATCCAGTGCTAAACATTAAACACGAGCACTTAGAAAAAAAAAAAAAAGACGGGACGGGACGGGCGCTGTCCGGTCATGTCTTTGTATCTGCTTTTGTTCATAATTTAGCACTGGACATCTTTCCAAAAAAAAAAAAAAAAGTCTGTTAGCTCAATGCAAACACACGAATCTTCTCACAACCAAACGGTAGCATGATTGGTCTTAACTGACAATGTGGCGGTTTCTGCACAAGTGTGTTTTGGTGTCTACATTCACCTTACCTCACTAGTTGGATTTGATTCAACTGCTTATTTACAGTTCTGTTTGTCGTGAATAGGTTCCCTTCGATTTACATTGCAGCGCCCCATTTTAACCGCAACCAAGTAAGATCATTATCATCATAATCAGCCTGACTGCGCACGCCCACTGCAGGACAGAGGCCTCCCCCATGTTCCGCCAATCAACCTGGACCTGTGCTTTATGCTGCCACGATACACCCGCAGACTTCCTAATCTCATCGGCCCACCTAACTTTCTGCCTCCACCTCGCGTACTCGCCTTCTCTTGAATCCAGCCTATTAATCACAATGACCATTGGTTACCGTGCCTACGCGCTACATGCCGTGCCTATGTGCGTTTCTTCGTCTTGGTTTTAGTTAAGATGCCCTTAAAATACGTTTGTTCCCTGACCCACTCTGCTCACTTCTGTCCCTTCAAGTTACCGATAACATTTTCCTTTCCATGGCTCGCTGCGTCGGACTCATTTTATGTTGAACCCTCTTTGTAAGCCTCCAGGTTTCTCCTCCGCAGGTAGGTACCGGCAAGGTGCAGCTCTTATCACCTTCGTCCTGAGGCATAGTGGTAAACTAACATTCATGATTTGAGAATACTTGCCGAATGCGTTTCACCTATCCTTATTCTGCTAGTTACCTCAGTCTCATTGGTCGTCTCCGCGGTCACCACCCATTCTGCGTAGACGAATTTCTCGCCATCTCCAGTGACTCGCTACCTATTGAAAAGCGCTGTTCCTTTCAGGGACTGTTGAACATTAGTTTTCTGCGAATCAATTTTCAGACCTAAATTTCAGACTTCCTTCTCGAATTCAGTAATCACATACAACCAAGCATACTGCCTCTCTTAGTGTCGCAGGGCCGCATTGGCAGTCAATAAACTAGGAAGGGGCGATCGTAAATGTCATAACCTGACGAAGTATATTAACTACATTTTCGTGTCCCTGCTATATGCGTGAATCAAGACGTGAGTTGTGTCGCAGATTTTGTGATTGCAATAAATATCCCGGATATCAGTCAGAGACAGTGACAAGTAAAAGAAGGCGCACGTGGGAAGCAGTGTGTGATGACCAACGAAAGAAAAATATAATTTCCTTGGGTCCCTCTAGATAAACGGCAGCAGACTCTTATTAGAAAGTGTGTGTGTGCGTGTGTGTGTGCGGGCATGCGTGCGTGTGTGTGTCGTCTACTTTGTGTTTCAGTGAAACGGTGTGTTTCCCCACTCTGAATGTCTACTCACCTGCCTCTTACATAGTATGACAGCTGTATCACGCCAGGTCTAGAAAGAGCGCATAGGAGCCACCGCACGCAGGCAGCTGCCGAGCAACAAGAAAACGCCAGCTTATTCGCTGGCGTTTTGCTAGCCTCTATAGATAGCGTTCATTTCATTGTATGGTGGAGTAAAATATTAACCCATCATGTTGTGATCCCGAAAAAAACCTTCATAAGAAAACGAGAATACAGTATAGTTGGGCACGGCTAAAAAATTGCGTTCTCGCGTTTCTCCCACACCTGTTGCTAAAACAAACCTAAGCATTTTTTTTTTTCGCATTTTCTTTGGGATCACCCTACCTGTGACCCCATCAAGGGCCACGCACACATATGACAAGTGATCAGCGCGTGACCTGAAGCGCCGTTCGCACTGCCTCAGGGATGTGGCGGTCTGAAAAAAAATCAGTTTTGCCGCAAGGGCGAAGCAATGAATGCGACAGCAACAAATTGGAATGTCAAGCGCAGAACGGCAAGCAGATCGAAACGTGCAGCGCGCTCCAGAGGCACAATGGACGCCCGAAACGTACGCACAGGTATACCCAGGACGACCGCGAACTAACAGGTGTCACAGCTGTTACTTCACTGTGATTTGAACGGCGCGCTCTTTTGCAAACGGAGCCTCTGCAGCGAGCGAAGTGACCTTCGTGCGCTCTGTAACGTGAACGCAATCTTTCCGGTGAAAGCAAACGACGTACAAACCGCCCCCCATCACGAGATAAGCGCGCGCACGGGTGACTGCGTCCAGTAGGGCGAAGTACGCGTGAGAGACGAGAGCACGCATCGCGACGAGCGGGGCACCGAGCGCGCCCTTCGCACCATGTCGTTGGTAATATAGAGACCACGCTAAACTTCCCCCGAGACCGGCGTACCACCAGCAGTGAAATGTGCATATAAAACGCTCACCGTTAGTATGCTGAAGGGCGTGGAGCGGCATAACGCCGCGCGCTGCGGAGCCAGCGGTGGCCTGTTCGATTCCGCATGTCGGAAAATATTTTTCGGAATTATTTTTTCTTTGTGGCTTTCATATATGTGTATATACACATACGGGACATATCTCTTAAGGTTACACCTATCATTTTCCTTTCCATCGCTCACTGTGTTGTCCTCAATTTAAGCTGAAACCTCTTTGTAAGCCTCCAGGTTTCTGCTTTGTAGGTAAGGACCGGTAAGATGCCGCTGTTATATACCTTCCTCTTGAGGGAGAGTGGTAGACTACCATTCGTGATTTGAGAATGCTTGCCGAATGTGCTCCACCCCATCCTGATTCTTCTAGTTATTTCATTCTCATGGTTCGATTCAGCAGTTACTACGCGTGAGGGGGGGAGACAGAAAATTAGGTAGCCAGATGAGATCAAGAAGTTTGCAGGTATAACATGGCAACACAAAGCACAGGACAGGGTTGACTGGCGGAACATGGGAGAGGCCTTTACCCTGCAGTGGGCGTAGTCGGGCTCATGATGATGATGATGATCATACGGGACATGGCGGCGACGGCGATGGCGACGGAAAAACTAGCCGAGAGTGTCCATATTGCCACGCGCGTTTTGTATTATACTTGTGCTGTATTCGGTTTACGCCCACAAAGACTGTAAGCAATGCTCAGCGCAAACCGCGCCTCATTTTTCTAGAAGCTTCGCGATTATTGTAGATCGTTGTGTTAAGATTGCGCGCAAGCCGCGAACACGCGAGCTTATTCCAGAGCTTTCGCGACAGCCAGTGATAAGACTGGAATATTCGATGACACGCGTATAAATGCCGACGCGCTTCACCGTTTGCCAGTTGATCGACGGCCGACGCTCTGTTCGCCGCTATCAGTGCAGTGTGTATTGCTGTAATCTGACTTTCTGTTCACCGGCCACAAGTTCGGCCTAATAAACAGTTTCATTTTGGACCTACCGACTTCTGCCTTCGTCGACGTCACGACCACGTGACATCTGGTGGAGGTGCTTCACGGCCCATGTACCGAACGCCCCCGTCAAGCCGTGAACCCAGCCCACGTCGCGAAGAAGACACCGACGCCATCAGTGACAGTCGGGCCAGCCGCAGGCTGAAAGGACTCCCCCCGCAGCACGGACTGCTACCGGACAAGCCAAAGGCCACGGTGACGAAGACGACAGGGACAATGACAGCCGCCGTGTCCCCAGCAACGATCGTGATCCAGCCACCGAGAGAGCCACCGACTTTCCATGGATCGCCAAGTGAGGACCCCGAGACCTGGCTGGAGACGTACGAACGCGTCGCGACTATGAACAACTGGGACTCCGACGAAAAACTCCGACGCGCCTACTTCTACCTCGAAGACGCCGCGAGGACGTGGTTCGAGAACCGGGAGTCCATGCTTCGAACGTGGGACCTCTTTCGTGGCGCCTTCTTGGAGACGTTCGCGAGCGTCGTCCGAAGGGAAAGGGCCGCCGCCTTACTGGACACACGAGTGCAGCTCCCGAATGAGAGCGTCACGATCTTTACGGAGGAGATGACGCGGCTTTTCCGGCACGCCGACGCTGACATGCCCGAGGAAAAAAAGGTTCGGTTCCTCATGAGGGGAGTAAAGGAAGAACTTTTCGCCGGACTTGTGCGCAACCCCCCGAAGACGGTCTCGGAATTCGTCTCGGAGGCCACTACCATCGAGAAAGCGCTGGAACTCCGCAACAGGCAATACAACCGCCGCCTGCCTACGACGAGCTACGCGGATGTTCAAGCGCTGAAAGCCGACGACCTACGCGAGACGATCCGAGCGATCGTTCGAGAGGAACTGCGCAAGCTCTTACCCTCGACCCAGCCTCAAGTGGACTCGATCGCCGACATTATTCGTGACGAAGTCCAGCAAGCGTTGGGCATTCCCGAACAAACGCAGCCCCAGCCGCAGGCCTTGAGTTACGCTGCTGCAGCCCGACGCTACGCACCCTCTCAACGCCCCCGTCAGGACGCCGCACAGCAGCACTACCGTCGCCAGACGCCGCCACCACCACCACCACCGCCATCTCGCCCGCCTGCAGGCCAGCGGTACACGCCGAGGAAGACCGACATCTGGCGAGCCCCCGACCACCGTCCACTCTGCTACCATTGCGGAGAAGCCGGCCACACGTACCGCCGATGCCAGTACCGACAGATGGGGCTACGCGGATTCGCCGTCAACGCGCCGCGTCCGCAGCCAGGCGAACGGCCTCGCGACATCGACGACTACCTCTCCGGAACACAGTGGCAAGAACGACGACCTTCCCGCTCGCCGTCGCCCGGCCGCTACATGTCACCGCACCGCCGGCAGTACACTGGCCCAAACCGGGGCCGGTCGCCTAGCCCGTATCCGGGAAACTAAGGGCAGCAACCGATGGAGGTGCGGTTGCTGTACGACGAAATGCCGAAGATCCTCCGCGGCCGCCGACGACGACAACGCGAGGAAACCAGAACACGACGCCAAGCAGACGAAGCCCTGCCGACGAAACGTCGCGGACCGACGAAGACGTGACGATGCAACAAGGAAGCAGCGCAACAAATCGACGTAGCCGTGATCCGACGCCGCAACCCAACCGCAACGGACGACGACGAACCAGCGACCTCGACGTAATATTCGACGGTCACAACGTCACCGCTCTCATCGACACTGGAGCCGACTATTCCGTCGTCAGTGGCCCTTTCGCGACGAAGCTGAAGAAAGTGAAGACTGCTTGGCAAGGCCCTGAAATCCGTACCGCTGGGGGTCATCTAATAACGCCAGCCGGTGTTTGCACAGCAAGAGTCACCATCAATAACCGGACCTATCCAGCCAGCTTTCTAATCCTACAGCACTGCTCCAGGGAAGTAATACTTGGGATGGACTTCCTAAGTAAACACGGCGCCGTCATCGACCTAAGGTCTCAGTCGATAACACTAACCGCAGAAAAGGCGCTGCCTACCCAGACGACGCCATGGAGCCATGCATTGAACGTGATAGAAGAGCACGTCACCGTTCCACCTCTCTCCAGCGTCATCATTTCCGTCGGCACCGAAAAACCGGCAGACTTCGAAGGCGTCATCGAGGGTGATCAACACCTGCTTGTAAACCGTCAGATTTGCGTCGCACGAGGCATCGCCGAGTTGCGTGAAGGGAAAGCAACAGTGATGCTTACGAACTTCAGCAACGAATACAAGCACGTGAGCAAAGGCACGACGGTCGCCTACATCGAAGACATCGTGGAAACCAGTGACGCCTTCGCCCTCGCCGAGTTTACCGAACACGCTACGACGAACCAAGCTCGTCAACTAACTTTCGACATCAATCCGAGCCTTCCGACGCATAAACAAGAACAGCTCAATACCCTGCTCCTGCAATACAAGGATTGCTTTTCGTCGTCGTCCAGAGTTCGACAGACCCCAGTCGCACAACACCGCATCATAACAGAGGAAAGTTCCAGGCCACTACGTCAGAGCCCGTACAGAGTTTCAACGCGGGAACGCGAGGCAATAAAGAAACAAGTCGACGAAATGCTACGCGACGACATCATCCAGCCTTCAAAGAGTCCGTGGGCGTCACCCGTGGTGTTAGTGAAGAAAAAGGACGGAACCCTACGCTTCTGCGTCGATTATCGCCGCCTGAACAAAATAACGAAGAAGGACGTGTACCCTCTCCCACGGATAGACGACACCCTCGATCGACTGCACAATGCGAGGTACTTTTCGTCGATGGACCTCAAGACCGGCTATTGGCAAATCGAAGTCGACGAGAGAGACCGAGAAAAGACCGCGTTTATAACACCAGACGGCCTCTTCGAGTTCAAGGTCATGCCCTTTGGTCTCTGCTCGGCGCCTGCGACTTTCCAACGGGTTATGGACACAGTACTGGCAGGACTGAAGTGGCAGACTTGCCTCGTGTACCTGGACGACGTCATTGTGTTTGCTTCAAACTTCGACGAACACCTCCGGCGACTTGACGCAGTACTTCAAGCAATCAAGACCTCCGGCCTCACTTTGAAGCCTGAAAAGTGCCGCTTCGCATACGAGGAGCTCTTGTTCTTGGGTCACGTGATCAGCAAGTCCGGAGTACGCCCCCGATCCTCAAAAGACAGCCGCCATCACTACATTCCCGCCACCCGCCGACAAGAAGGCCGTCCGTCGATTTCTCGGCCTGTGCGCCTATTACAGGCGGTTCGTCAAAAATTTTGCCCGCATCGCCGAGCCACTCACTAACCTTACCAGAACCGACGTCGAGTTCAAGTGGGAAACACCGCAAGAGGAAGCATTTCAAGAACTAAAACGACGCCTGCAAATGCCTCCGTTACTTGCGCATTTCGACGAACACGGCGAAACAGAAGTGCACACCGACGCAAGCAGCGTGGGACTCGGCGCCGTCCTTGTGCAGAAGACGGACGGACTGGAAAGGGTTATCAGTTATGCTAGCCGGTCGCTATCCAAGGCAGAGGCCAACTATTCAACAACAGAAAAAGAGTGCCTCGCCATCATCTGGGCTACGTCGAAGTTTCGCCCCTACCTCTACGGTAGGCCCTTCAAAGTTGTGAGCGACCACCACGCCTTGTGTTGGCTAGCTAACTTGAAAGACCCTTCAGGTCGTCTCGCAAGATGGAGTCTCAGACTTCAAGAATTCGACGTTACCGTCGTTTACAAGTCCGGACGAAAGCATTCTGACGCCGACTGCTTGTCTCGCGCCCCCGTCGACCCGCCGCCACAGGACGACCTTAATGATGACTGCTTCTTGGGAACCATAAGCGCCGATGACTTCGCCGAACGACAGCGAGCCGATCCGGAACTCAGGGGCCTTATGGAGTACCTCGAGGGCAAGGCCGCCATGGCTCCAAAGGTATTCAGACGAGGACTGGAGTCGTTTTTCTTGCGGAACGGCATTCTCCTAAAGAAAAACTTCTCCCCACTTCGGGCCGACTCCCTCCTCGTGGTGCCTGCAGCGTTACGTCCCGAAGTTCTGGACGCTCTGCATGACGACCCGACGGCTGGACACCTTGGATTTTCCCGTACGCTCGCGAGGATACAACAAAAATACTACTGGCCTCGCCTCGCTGCCGACGTCACCCACTACGTGAAGACCTGTCGAGATTGTCAACGACGGAAGACACCACCCACTAGGCCAGCCGGACTTCTGCAACCCATCGAGCCACCTCGCCGACCGTTCCAGCAAATCGGCATGGACTTACTGGGGCCGTTCCCGGCGTCGAATTCCGGAAACAAATGGATCGTCGTAGCAACGGACTACCTCACCCGCTACGCCGAGACAAGGGCGCTGCCCAAGGGCAGTGCAGCCGAGGTAGCAAAGTTCTTCGTCGAGAACATCGTACTGCGTCATGGCGCCCCAGAGGTCCTCATTACCGACAGAGGTACGGCCTTTACAGCGGACCTAACGCAGGCGATCCTGAGGTACAGCCAAACAAGTCACCGCCGGACCACCGCCTACCACCCGCAGACCAATGGCCTCACCGAGCGTCTAAATAAGACCATCGCCGATATGCTGGCCATGTACGTCGACGTCGAGCACAAGACGTGGGATGCCATCCTTCCGTATGTAACCTTTGCATACAACACGGCGGTACAAGAAACGACGCAGATGACGCCGTATGGATTGGTCTACGGAAGGACCCCGGGAACGACGCTCGACGCCATGTTGCCCAATGTCTCCGACGAGGAAAACGTCGACGTCACCGTGTACCTTCAGCGCGCCGAAGAAGCCAGACAACTCGCCCGTCTGCGCATCCAGAGCCAGCAAAAGACCGACAGCCGTCGCTACAACCTTCGAAGACGCCACATGGAATACCAACCCGGTGACCGTGTATGGGTCTGGACGCCAGTTCGCCGACGGGGACTTAGCGAGAAGCTTCTTCGACGATACTTCGGACCCTACAGGGTACTTCGACGTCTCGGCGCACTCGACTATGAGGTTGTCCCTGACGGCATTACGAACTCTCAGCGGCGCCGTGCGCGACCTGAAGTCGTCCACGTCGTGCGCCTCAAGCCCTATTACGCGCGTTAGTGAACCTGAAGACTGTAATTTTTGCTTTATTATTGTACTTTCGTGCTTGTGCTTATTGTTTATTGTACTTTCTTGCTTTGTTATTGTTATTTATCGTTGCATGACCCCCCCCCTCCCCCGTGTTCTGTTTTAAGCATCGGGACGATGCTTTTTCAGAGGGGGCATTGCCACGCGCGTTTTGTATTATACTTGTGCTGTATTCGGTTTACGCCCACAAAGACTGTAAGCAATGCTCAGCGCAAACCGCGCCTCATTTTTCTAGAAGCTTCGCGATTATTGTAGATCGTTGTGTTAAGATTGCGCGCAAGCCGCGAACACGCGAGCTTATTCCAGAGCTTTCGCGACAGCCAGTGATAAGACTGGAATATTCGATGACACGCGTATAAATGCCGACGCGCTTCACCGTTTGCCAGTTGATCGACGGCCGACGCTCTGTTCGCCGCTATCAGTGCAGTGTGTATTGCTGTAATCTGACTTTCTGTTCACCGGCCACAAGTTCGGCCTAATAAACAGTTTCATTTTGGACCTACCGACTTCTGCCTTCGTCGACGTCACGACCACGTGACAATATAATTGCTATCGCAATAAAAGCGCCGGCGCTTCAATAACGCAAAGAGATCGAATATTCGAAAGCCTCCAAGCACACGTTGTAGGACGTCCTGAATATTGCTTCTATGTCAGTAATTTCAGTTATTGAAGCTGCGTTCGCAGGGTTGAAGAGGCAGACCTGTTGTACTTCTAAATCATCAGCAAATTCCATGACTATATGCGACGTCTTGTAACAGTGCAGCATAATATCGTCATCCGGACTCGCATTCAATCCGGAGAAAACGCCTTCAGGCTCTCGAAGTGCTTCTAGCCACTGTGGCAAATCAACAAATAAACCTCGATTCTCCTTACCCGAAAAATGCAGTTGCGCATAATTAGGTATGCCGCTCATTAACATAAGAAAGCATCGCTCTAAAGTTTTTTTTTTTTACAAGAATTTTCTCGATGCTTTTAGACAAGGGCCAAGCATCTGACTTATCTATCGCGAAGTTAGACGGCACTGTCAGGTGGTAAACGCCGCTGTGTCAAGCTGTTTTAGGTCTCAAGGTGCAACTTAAGGGCCGCCATCACATTCAGACTACTTCACGCTACTGCATTGCGACGGCTGTTGAAGTTCAGATTAAAGCAAATAGACCTCGCAGTCATCCTCGTCCTCAGAAACGGCTGACTTGAACCTTGAGTAGCAAGTTTCTGTCGAGAACGAAAGCCAACATGATCGTAATGGGCATTCCTTGCAACCATTTACGCTACGGTGGCCGCAGAGCTTAGCACTGAAGTTGCCGTAGGCCGCTTCGAAGATGTAGCGATAAGCAATTGGTACATTACCTAGCGACCCCTAGCAGACCTCTCGGATCATATCGCATTGTCGATCCTCATGCGCCAATTTGTGATGAGTCTTGTGTACGAGAATGGGAATCAACCGCGATATGTCGATTGCATTTGTCGCACCACTACTGTCGCTCTACCATAAAAGCGAGAGTGGGATGAGGCCTGCCGAGCAACAACAAACACCAAACATTTCACCAAACAACGACCAGATTCGTATTAAAACAACACCGTCGAGTACTTGATAGCAAGACAGTTTTAGTTGGTGGAGTGTTTAAACGCGGATTATCTCTATTTACCGTGTACAACGACCCTCCTCACGAAGAATCGCTCAGCAGGCCATAACGAGTGCCTTCCC
Source organism: Rhipicephalus appendiculatus (assembly GCA_030522465.1). Taxonomy (NCBI): domain Eukaryota; kingdom Metazoa; phylum Arthropoda; class Arachnida; order Ixodida; family Ixodidae; genus Rhipicephalus; species Rhipicephalus appendiculatus. Next base: position 19,694 of record JALIZH010012440.1, read on the forward strand.
GTAGTGCCGTCCAACACTACTACCAGAGGTTACCATGCAGTCGGTTAATCAGATCGCACGTGCTGCGATACTTGTGATTGAAGGATAGGAGGATTAAATGTTCGGCTATGGTCGCCGCTATGGTGCAGTAGTTACGGAGGCACCCTTGTTACGGTTCGTGGCTGCTGACACGAAAGAGGCGGTTTCGGTCCCGGAAACAGAGGTCACATTCAGATTGAGGGAAAGTAATTGGAGGCCTAGCTGTGTACTCTTCGACGTCAGAGCAAGCTAACGAATCCCACGTCGACGAAATCCTGGACCCTACCACTACAAGGAAATATCCGGGACCGTCTGCTTCAGCGTGCCTCATCACAAATCGTGGTTTGGGCGCGTAAATCTCCATAATTTATAACTATTGTTAGTCTCAAAGAGCATGGCCGTTGCCAGTGCAATCTCATATTACGACAGAAGTTGATCCAATGCTTCTAATACCCGTGTCACTCGGACAGCTTTAACTGTGGTTATGCTTAACCGTAGTTTACAGTATTAAACGTACTTAATGCGAACGCAGCTTGCCGTCGCTACACGTGCTCAGTTAGTTCAGCCGATGAAATCACGTGCTGATCATGAGGTCAGCAAGAAGTTTGGGCACATCCTCGACAAGTTTCGTGGTACGAGACAGCCTTCCTACACCTCGGCGGTGTATTGATTCGTTCCCCTTCGACTGCGTATCCAGTGTATGCGGCTCTATGAGACGGCCAGACACGGACAATGCGAAAGGCAATTCTCCCCAAGAAACGTGTAGCGATACTCTCTCGCTAATCCCGCCGAGGACGGAATAATCTTTGTTTGTGGCCGTTGCACGACGAACCTATTTTTCGACGAGTTTTTCTTGACTATTGTTCGCCGAAGGGAGTCGCGTTCCGTTAAAATCATCAAACTATGCGGCGCTGCCGATTAACTAGCAGCGGACAATGCGAAAGGCAATTCTCCCCAAGAAACGTGTAGCGATACTCTCTCGCTAATCCCGCCGAGGACGGAATAATCTTTGTTTGTGGCCGTTGCACGACGAACCTATTTTTCGACGAGTTTTTCTTGACTATTGTTCGCCGAAGGGAGTCGCGTTCCGTTAAAATCATCAAACTATGCGGCGCTGCCGATTAACTAGCACCGGACAATGCGAAAGGCAATTCTCCCCAAGAAACGTGTAGCGATACTCTCTCGCTAATCCCGCCGAGGACGGAATAATCTTTGTTTGTGGCCGTTGCACGACGAACCTATTTTTCGACGAGTTTTTCTTGACTATTGTTCGCCGAAGGGAGTCGCGTTCCGTTAAAATCATCAAACTATGCGGCGCTGCCGATTAACTAGCACCGGACAATGCGAAAGGCAATTCTCCCCAAGAAACGTGTAGCGATACTCTCTCGCTAATCCCGCCGAGGACGGAATAATCTTTGTTTGTGGCCGTTGCACGACGAACCTATTTTTTGACGAGTTTTTCTTGACTATTGTTCGCCGAAGGGAGTCGCGTTCCGTTAAAATCATCAAACTATGCGGCACTGCCGATTAACTAGCACCGGTTCACGGCTGGCGCGAAGCTTGTCCGCCATCTTATCAGCTTCTCGGTTTGTCAGAGTAAACGGCGCTTGCCTAGCTTGGTAACCGTAGTAAACTTAACCGCGGGTAAGGCTGTCCGTGTGACGGGTTACATGCTTGATTTAAGGGGTCCCTTAAACGGATTCCTGAAATCTTGAAGGTGTTTAGATTACAGCATCATCATAAGTTTGCGCAAGGTTCCCCTTCAGGGGGGGGAGGGGGGGGGGGGGGCAAAGGTTTTTCGCAGCACTCCACCTACCTATTAAGTCAATGTATGGGGCTGTCTTTGCGCCTCCCCCCTTTTAGGTAACTAGGAGGGCGTCCGTCCCCCCTGCCCCCCCCTTGCGCACGCCTGCGAGCATCATCTTATCATTAGCACCATAACTTAAGCGACGCATCTTGTCTTTATGCAGCCATTGCTAAATCGGTGTTACCCTTCTTCTCAGCACAGCTTTTCTTCCTTAACTCGTGAAATGCGCATCCGTCACTGGCGACGCCTGCGCACTCGACGGCTTGAGCAGGGCTTCCTCTACGAGGCCCCCGCGATTTGGTCTGGCAGGGCGCCATCTCCCTACCGCAGGTCATCGCGGAGGCCATGCCTTCGAGCGCATAGTTGAGGTCTACGGAACCAGAGGCCGCAACGATATCAACTCCCCACATTTTATTATCCAGTACGCCGAAAATCTGATTCTTTTAAGAAGCCTCCGGAAAAACTACCACTACCTGAGAGTAAAGTCCCTAGATTTTTCCCTTTTTACCTAAGTACCAACAACTGCCTCATCTCCCGGCGCTCTCACAAGCCCATCCAGCGTCTGCCGCCATGTTCTTCCAAACTTCGAAGATTTACAAAGCCACGTACGTCTAGGTACATTAGCCACGCGCCTTTGCGCGGACAATATACGAACGCGACGCACCTTTCTCCTCCCGAAAATCTCCAGTCATTAGTGAGCGGGGGACGCGTTTCACCAGGTGCTGGAAAAAAGTTAGGAAGAACATGGATGCCGAAAACGAGCGTTAGCCAATGAGATTTGTCGGTGGCGCTTCAATGGTCGTCGGTATTTAGCAAGGAAGAGGAAACAAATCTAGGGACTTCAGCTGAGAACCATCACCGGTAAGCGTAAATAAGGGAACTGTGGCAGCATATTGAGGAGTGACACCGCGGCCACAGATGCGTGGATCCTAGCGTTAATCGGACAGCGAGAGCGCGACGCTCGCAGCTTGCCTCGCAGAGGATGTCGCAAGCTTGACATAGCACGAATCTCTAGATTTACAGCCTTGAACGCTGCAAAGGGCGATTAATCGTGCATGAGAAGAGGAAACTAGAGAAAAACACACTGTCGCGCAGCTCACATCGACACGCATCATGTTCTAACGCACCCAGCCGGCGCTTCCTGCCAGCTGGAAGTCCTCAAGTCTATAGTGAATTGCGATTTTGAGTTCTGTTTCTCTTAGTGTGCTTTCAAACAGAAAAGGTTATGAAGCGTTTCAACTGTAATGAAAAACATTTATGTCTGACTGTTGGCTTTAAAAAATTGTCCATTACGTAAATTGGACATCCAATCAGGTCGGTGACCTGCATTCAGCCGCATATCCATGTTGGCCACGTTACACGGCATGGAAGCTGGGCAGTTAAAAACTCTTTCGGCTGAGCCGCTACCATTGAAGCCTTGAAACAAGTTGCACATTTTACGCGGAGAGTCTAAATCGTTTGGCTAATGATGCTTAGGATTTGATCCACTGGCTCAGCGCATTTGTCTATAATCGTCAGAACCGTTCCAGGTTCCATTTAACTACCGCTATAATTGGCCCCGTTTCGCGATTATGCAACAGGCGCAGTATGCCATAAAATATCGATTACGCTACATTGTTCACGAAGCTTCCGATATACGAAGCCTCTGGAATCAATATAGAATCTCTGCTTGGCGAAACGGCTACCTGCCGGCTGCGCAAGCGATTTTTTTTTTCAAGTTGTCCTAGGCCATCTGCTTCTAACACAAACGCGTATAGCGGGGAACTCGTAAACTGTTCCACGTAAAAGACGTAGACAAGAACAAAGGGGCACACATGGAGTGCGTTCCTGTGCCTGTGTTCCTGTCTACGTCTTTTACGCTCAACAGTTTACCCACGAATTATGGCAAACCAACAAGCCCAAGTGTATGCCCTTCTAAAGTTCATATTGAGGAAA
>JALIZH010012441.1:0-76769 GCA_030522465.1 Rhipicephalus appendiculatus
ATGATTTGCATATTGCCACTTGTCATTTATGTTCCTCATACAGTCATGTCACTCAACACCAAATTTGGTGTATCTCAAGCTAACGAAATGGCCGCGAGCACGCCATGAGCGTGGCATGCAAGTCATGTCGTCCATGACATGTCATGATTTCCATATTACTACTTGTCATTTATGTTCGTCACACAGTCACGTCACTCAATCCCAAATTTGGTGTATATCAAGCTAACGAAACGGACCGCGAGCGCGCCATGAGCGTGGAATGCAAGTCATGTTGCTCATGACATGTCATGATTTCCATATTACTACTTGTCATTTATGTTCGTCATACAGTTACGTCACTCAATCCCAAATTTGGTGTATATCAAGCTAACAAAATGGCCGTGAGCGCGCCATGAGCGTGGAATGCAAGTCATGTTGCTCATGACATGTCATGATTTGCATATTGCCACTTGTCATTTATGTTCCTCATACAGTCATGTCACTCAATACCAAATTTGGTGTATCTCAAGCTAACGAAATGGCCGCGAGCACGCCATGAGCGTGGCATGCAAGTCATGTCGTCCATGACATGTCATGATTTCCATATTACTACTTGTCATTTATGTTCGTCATACAGTCACGTCACTCAATCCCAAATTTGGTGTATATCAAGCTAACGAAACGGCCGCGAGCGCGCCATGAGCGTGGAATGCAAGTCATGTTGCTCATGACATGTCATGATTTCCATATTGCCACTTGTCATTTATGTTCGCCATACAGTCATGTCACTCAATACCAAATTTGGTGTATCTAAAGCTAACGAAACGGCCGCGAGCACGCCATGAGCGTGGCATGCAAGTCATGTCGCTCATGACATGTCATGATTTCCATATTGCCACTTGTGATTTATGTTTGTCATACAGTCCCGTCATTCAATCCCAAATTTGGTGTATATCAAGCTAACGAAACGGCCGCGAGCGCGCCATGAGCGTGGCATGTAAATCATGTTGTTCATGACATGCACGTCATTATTTGCATATTACCACCTGTCATTTATGTTTGTCATACAGTCACGTCATTCAATCCCAAATTTGGTGTATATCAAGCTAACGAAACGGCCGCGAGCGCGCCATGAGTGTGGCATGTAAATCAAATCATGTTGTTCATGACATGCAGGTCATTATTTGCATATTACCCCCCTGTCATTTATGTTCGTCATAGAGTCACGTCACTCAATCCAAAATTTGGTGTATATCAAGCTAACGAAACGGCCGCGAACGCGCCATGAGCGTGGCATGTAAATCATACTTTTCATGACAAGTTAGTCACGATTTTCATGATATGACCAGCCATTTATGTTCGTCATACAGTCATGTTATGCCATACCAAATTTGGTATAAATCCCATTAACGATACGGCCAGGAAGCACAAAGTCGTATACGGCTATATAGATAGATAGGTGGATAGATAGATAGATAGATAGATAGATAGATAGATAGATAGATAGATAGATAGATAGATAGATAGATACGCTCAAAGTAGCCGAAGTTTGCTAAGAAATGCTTCGCATTTAAGATAGACAACCACCCACTTGTAGCACGAAGGCACTAGGAAATCCGGACGGATTTCTCACAAAGAAAAGCTTCTTAGTTGCCGAAAAATTCGTCCTGGTCCGGGGTTCGAACCCGGGACCAACGCCTATCCGGGGCGGTCGCTCTACCAATTGAGCTAACCAGGAAGCCGGCAATTGGCAGCGCGAGGGCGAATCCATCGACAACTCGAAGCACATGGACAGAAGTAATGCAAATGAGTTCTGCGGAATCCCGCAAGGTGGCGGAAGGGTTAATAAAGGGAAAATAGACAACCACCCATTTGTAGCACGAAGGCACTAGGAGGATTTCCTAGTGCCTTCGTGCTACAAATGGGTGGTTGTCTTTCACATCAAGAAAAAGTTTATTATTACGTGTTGGTTACTTGGCCGGCTGACAGTGATAATTACAATTTCAATTTGGGAATGAAACAGGCCCGCCGGTTGGACGGCGGGCCTGTTTCATTCATCGCGAAAGAATTGTAGGGCTGCAGCAAGACGCTGGATGAGCTGTCCGGATGAAAGCGCAACAAAGTATACCATTTGTCGCTTTTTTTTACAAATGGTAATGACCAGTATGTGCGATGCATAGGCTGCACATTAAGCAGTTTCTTCGTCCACTTTCATTTTCATTTGTCATAATTACCTTATCTTCATAAAAAAATCGCGCCATATCCACGAAGTGAATGATGATGAGTGGGCGAAGCTCCGGAGGTAATCTGGTAAACCATCAATCCCCGTAAATTTTGCCCACTCGATCATCATACAAAGACCTGACACACAAACGAGGGGGGTGTGGTGTGATTATACATACAGTATATTCACAATGTTTCATTATTTATATATTGATGAGGTATATACACAATGTTTATTATTTACATATGGGGTAGATGATGATTTTGTTCAAGAGCTCTACGGACCACAAGGAGGCGGTTCCCCCTGATTTTGTTTTCCTCATCAGCCATCGTCAAGATCATCGTTATCACGTGTAGTAGGTACATCCACTATACTGGAACGCGCTTATTCATCATGGTCATCAGGCGTCATCGTCATCTTTATCACGTGGAGTGGGTACATCCCACTATACGTGGCTACCTACTACTACTACCACTACATACTACAAAGGAGGGACAGACCCACACCCTAAGGAGCTTCGCCCCTAAAATGTGAACACGCTTGGACTTCGCCGTCAAAAGTAATCGGGCCCTGTTCGCATGTTCTTCTCACTCGGTGGCCTCACATTGCTTCTCAACGAACCCCTCAACCAAGCCTAAAAGAAGAAAAAAAAGAAAAGAAAGAAAGAAGAAAACAGGAACGTCTGTATGCGCAACTTTCAAAGTATCCAATGATGCCTTATGCAAGTATACAGTTGCGAAATGCCCACTACGCCCGAGAGCTGTTGGATGTTTCATCTGGAGGACACGTTTTCTTTACGCTCCTGTTTTTCTTTTTCGCAACTGCGCGCCTTCGCGCGTGCAGTTTTACCACCCTCTTCTCTCCTACCGCGACCTCGCGCCTTGCGCGCAGCCCTTTTAAGGGCTAAAAGATGTCGCAAATGGAGAAAGTCCTTCAGGACTTTTACAAACAGGACGCGGCCATATTGGCTGCTCACCACACGCGGGTCTCCCGTGAAAACCTTCAAAGGCTCGCAAAGGCGGCCACTGAGCAAGCCGGGCGTGTCAATGAACAGCAGCAGCAGCAGACACAAACAGACGAAGCAGCCCTTCGCAAACCAAAAAAAGGGAAATCAAAGGTGGCAAAAAAGAAAAAGAAGGCCCCCCTCCCGACTAGCCAAATCGGCAGCTACCTCTGTGGCAGCTACAACCACAGGCGCCAGCCCGGCAGAAGCCACGGCGGCGTCAGTAAACACCGCAGTCTCGGCTGGTTCGAGCAGGACACCAGAAGAACAGATGGAGCACCAAGCCATTGCATCCATCGGCACCTGGCTCAAAGAAAAAGCAAGGGAGGCGTCATTATCTGCCCCCCGACATACTAGCGCTCCCGGGCGCATCCAGCGAGGAAGCTTCGCCTCGCCCAACCACTCCATCCACCCCTCTCCCTCACTCCCCGGCCGCTGCTGACACGGCGCCCGAACCCACCGTCGTAGAGCCACCTACACCGGCCTCAACTGCGACCACTCCGATGCACGAGCCCTCGGTGTATACAAACACCCCCTCCTCGCCCATCGCAACACGAGCACACCCAAATCGTGACGCCCGAGAACACCACGGGAGACACGCTGCTGTTCCGACCGGTCGGTAAGAAGGCGCACTTTCTGGCCGTGTCGAGGGATGCGATCGCGGCTTACCTCGCCGAATTTCCCGCAACCCGACGCGTCCGCGTCAACTACAAGCGGAATTTGGTTGCGGTTGACACGCACCCCACATCGGACTTGTCGCCGCTGCTTCTGGTGGCAGTGATATGCGAGGTGAAGGTGCGGGCTAAACGCCTGCTTGGCAACACCTGTGTCGGCACGATTTACGGCGTTGACGCGACCATTTCCATCGAGGACCTCGCCAAGAACATCTCGACGAGTGTCCCGGTCGTCTCCTGCTCGCGCCGTGGATCGTGCCTCACTGTGACCTTCGAGGGCACTGCCGTCCCCTCAGAGGTTTTGCTGTTCAAGCAGGCCCGCCGAGTTCGTCCGCGCCTGCCGCGGCCCCTCCAGTGCTCCCGATGCGGCCGCTACGGGCACGCCACGTCCACCTGCGCCCGCGACGAGCGCTGTCTTCAATGCGGCGCCAACCACGCCTCGGGACCGTGCCCAGCAGAGCGCCCCCGCTGCATTAATTGCGGCGGCAGCCATCGTGCAAACGAGCCGCGTTGCCCCTCCTGGCAGATCCAGCGAAAGGCAGCCGTCATCATCGCCTCCTCGGATGGCCCCGTGACGCGCCGCCAAGCTCTGGATCAAGCCAGGACCGCTGTGCGCAACAACAACAAGCGGCGCAGCGCGGTCGTCGAAAACGGCCGCTCCTTTCGGGACGCGCTCGCCGGCAACACCCAGACCAGCTCGGCGACGGCTCCATCGCCTCCGCCGAGTGCGCCGGCTACCGCCGACGACCCGAGGGACGCCGTGCTCGCTGCACTTGCTGCGGCACTTCGTGCGGTGCTGACGCTCGTCCCAACTGACTGTCCTGCTCGTGAGATGTGTGCCGCGGCTCTCGCCGCTCACGACGCCATCGCCACCGGTCAGGACTAACCAGCTGGATACTGCGCCCACTGCGAGGTCGGCCGGACTTACGACGTGAGTGCGGAAGACCTCTTTTTCTTCTTCTTGTCGGTTGTTTACATCCGGCGCGCACATCGTGCATTCACTGTTTACCTCCGGCCTTCTCGGCGGCTTTTTCTCGACGGCTGCGCATTGCGTGAGGCTCGCGCTGTCACGGTTTTCGGACGCGGAATCAGGGCGAATTTTTATTTTTATCTCTCTATCATTTTTTATTTTTATTTTATTTTTTTACTCTCTCTACCTCGATCTTTCATTCCCCATTCCCCCCTCCCTGTGCCAGCTTGTTGAGGTGACCTCAGTTAAGAGAGACAGTTACGAGCTGGCACTTTTCTCTTCCACTTTCCTTTAATAACCACTTAACGCCCACTACGCCGTAATTCTTCCTTTTGCGAACCGGCGAAGTGCCCAAAGGCAGCACCGGAACCTACGCAGCTGCTCTCATAGTTGGTGCATTTGCAGCTGGTGATGATTAATGTCCGAGAGCTTTGTAATGGGTGGGCCTTTAAAACACCCACTCGTTGCGCAATGCACATTTCTTGACGCCAGTCGCGATTCTACGCTTCTGCCACGCAGTATTACATGCGTTAGGCGTTACATTCCCTCACTACATAACATTAACATAGTGTTCTTTCTTTTTTTTCTTTTTTTTTTTCGAAGTAGCTTCAAGCGATGCCGTGGCTCTGTGGTAGAACACCTACTTGCCACGCAGAAGGCCGGGCTCCCATTGAGACTGGAACCGAAGATTTGTATTATTAATTTTATTTCGATCTTTCTCGATTTTTCCATCACGGACAGAGAAAGCTGATTTTTCGCTCACAACTGACGACGCACACAGCCAAAACCAACACATAAACAGCTAGAGTCCTACGCCTTCCGCCGGCCTCGGCCGGGATTTATTTTTTAAGAGCTTGGCTTGGGTCCGAACCCATCGACATTGGATTGTTGGCCGTCCTGTTTGACGGCTATTTCAGAGGGGCCTGTTTATTAGCGCTTATTTTCCTTTCAGGCTTTTAAATTCGGCATCTGAGGCCACCGGCAGATCAAACATTCGGTGGAAAATGTCCCCTCAAATGGATTTACATGTGCGGAATATGTTGTTTGAATGATCAACCGAAGTTCCCGCTTCCGCTTTGGCAGGATAAACAAAGTGTTGGATCGCGTAGCGACATGTTTCGGTTCTAAGAAAACAAAAATGCTTCTGTGATTAATGTAAAGCCTCTCAGTGAATGCTTTCACTCATACTTGCTCACCAAGAAAAATGTTCAATTTCTTGGATGTCTACAAATTGGTGCCCTTTCGACGTGCCCATAGAAGTGTTGAGACAGATAATAAAACATTTATTGTTAACAAGTTCAGTCGCTAATGGTTGGACCTCCTAGCCCGGAAGACCATTGACTCTTGCCGCCGTCCGGACTTGGTCGAGAAAGGAAGATGGTACGCATTTTCGACTGGGTTACTGAGAGTTTTACTACCAAATCTGTCACCGGACAGCGACATGACCACAGTGAACTCTCGCTTGTACGAACGTCGGTTTAACGAATATTTCAGAATAACGAACTTTTAGAATATCCCCGGCGGTTTTCCTATGCATTCTACGCGAAAATCTTTCAGTTAAACGAACTTCTGAATAGTGAACATTTCAGTTGAACAAACTTGATCGGCGGACCAGGGCTTATTTTTTAGACCAATTAAATGAAGTTTTGCTCTCAGCAGCACTGACGTAGCTGATGTGTGCCGCCCACAAATCGCCTATACATCGACAGTGGTGCGACATCGATTCTGCATGCAGCGCCGCCGAGGCAAAGCGGCAATGCGGCAGTCGGAAATGATCAAGTAAGGTGCGCTTCAACACCTGCGCATAGCTATCTGATTTGGAAATTGTTTCTAGTGTTCGCCCGAAACCGAAAGAAGAAGAGTACGACGAAGAAGTTGTAATGGCTGAGGCAGGTTCAAATCCTGTATCTGTAGCCTACACTCTTAATCAGGTCCTGGTTGAATGCTGGCTATATCCAGGAAACCAGACGAAAAATGTCCGGTTTCCTGGCTATATCCAGTACTTTAAGTGGTACCTGACCATAGGTCAGCAAAACTTGTGAAGCTCACTCAGACTCACTCATGAAATATATTTTGCGCTATGGGCTCACTCGGACTCAGACTCACCAAAATTTTTCTGAATCGGACTCACTCGGACTCACACTCACAAAAAGTTTCTTCAGCCGGAATCACTCGGACTCAAATTCACCAAAACATTACTCACCCGGACTCACTCAGACTCAGACTCACGGCTGGATCTGAGTCTGAGTGAGTCCGAGTGAGTCGACTCATGAGTCCGTTAGCCTAGAATGATCTTTATCGACCATGGTGTCAATGCTCTATAACACCCATTTCTCACGTAATTGGTGCTCTTATTCGCGCCTTTTATATAGTACCTTCGAATACGAGTTATGAGTGCTCGTAAACCAGTAAGGTCATTTTTCATGAAAGAGATATCATAAGATATATTTATCAAGACCTTCCTTGGAAGAGTTGGCAAGGGGGCGGGGGGTGTCAAGGCACTCCCCCACGTAATTCGCGCCTCTGATCAGTAAATAATGAAATGCTGTATGAAAGACACTGCTTTAGAATACGTGTGAGTAGACATGAGTATAAACGTGAACCCAGGGAAGGGGTGATAGTAATGTTGAAGATGAGTAGATAGACCATACGTCGGCAAAAAAGGTGGAACTCACTCCGACTCACTCAAAAAATATATCTTGCGCTTTGGACTCACTCGGACTCAGACTCACCAGAATTTTCCTGAGCCGAACTCACTCGGACTCACATTCACGAAAATTTTCTTCAACCGGACTCACTCGGACTCAAACTCATCAAAATATTACTCACTCGGACTCACTCAGACTCAGTGTCACGGCTCAATCTGAGTCTGAGTGAGTCCGAGTGGAGTCGACTCATGAGTGAGTTCGCCGACCTATGTACCTGACTAAGAGTGTAGGGTGGAGGATATATTCGAAAGTTGCGACACTTTGTGTCACAGCAACAAGCTGGGCGAAAGGCAGTGCACAGAAACGTAGACTCTCTGCAAAGCTTTGTCTCTTCTTGCGCTTTAAGGTCGTCAGTCCAAATAAAATCACAGAATTGTTTTCAAAATAAATTGCGTTTAACACGCTTGACTTGAGTTCTGCTGTGCCCAATGCTGTTGCGTATTCCAGTGAATATTCAGTTTAGTGAACTTTCATTTATGTGAACTATTTCCTCAGGTCCCTGAAAGTTCATTCAATTGAGTGTTCACTGTACTCAATCAGGGAACAACTTCTGGCAGAAAAATTCGCAACCCCCGCTTGGCAGAAGGGGTGTGGTACCAAATGGTATTTGCGACCATCAGAGAATTTAATTTCCCCATATTAAGTTGATTTCACTTGTAGAATAACAGCTTCCTGTAGCAGCATTACCCCAATCGCCCCTGACCGGTGCATGTCTTAACAAATTAAAGGAAGCACGTCAATAAGAAAATTAAGGCAGCTGCACTAGTGGTGTCAAGCCTGAAAAAAGGGCGGAGCTGGGCAGCCTTCTTTGTTTCTCTTCGGTTTCCGCTTATTTTCCTCCTCTCTTTCTTTCTTTTTCTCTTTTCCAGTTTTTTTTCTTAGTTATTTCTCTTTCTTTCTATTTATTTCTATTATCACCAAGGCGCTCGTACAATAAGAGGAAGAAGACTCCTCTTTGGCGCGAGCGTGCGCTCAGATGGCTATGCTATATGTGGTCATGTGTGTGGTTTTGCCTGCGTTAATATCATCATCAAGGCGCTCGAAGATAAAGAAGAAGACTTCTCTTTGGCGCGAGGGCGTGCTCAAATGGCTATGTGGTTTTGCCTACTGCGACAGCACACGACGATGACAGCATATGACCGCGTGGTTCCCTTAAGTGCTCCGCACTTAAAACACCAAAGAAGCCAAATAACAGCTATGCAAAACGCAACAAAAACACGGGCCACTGGTTTGAAACAAAAGCCTCTTGAGGAAAGAGCGGCTGGCCCTCCTGACGACGCGCTACTCCTGTGCGCCGTGTTTCATGCGCGAAGCAAGTAACCTCCAGCGGATCAAATAAATCTGATGTCTCGCACTTGAGCGCGTCATAACGAAATTGTAGTGCCGGCACGTCAGAGACCAAATGTATGTTAAAATATTGAATTTGTAGGTCGCAATTTCCAAACGTTTAGGTAATCACATTTCCAATTCTACTGCCTCGCTGCTTAGCAATCGGCTTCTTACCCTCCTCCTTTTCTTTCCATCACCGCCTGGCATGACTGGATTGGCGCTGAAGAGGAAGACGAACAGCGTCTAGTTGACGAACAAGTGGTTCCAATCCTCGGCCTGTAAAGTGAGGCCATACACATGGAGGGAGAGAAAGGCGAAGGAGTATGTCGGGTCAAACGCGTTTATCATTTGTCCGCTGGTGCGCTGTTAAAGTTGTAAATGCGTTCATTGAACGCTGGCGTAAGAGGCGAGTGGTAGCTTGATCAACGGCTCAGTTCAGGGACCCCGAGAGCGAACGGCGTCCACGGTAGGGACAGCTACCCACTAGATGTCACTGCAGAGCGTGACCCACTACAGAGTACGTTCGTTCTTCTTAGCTATAGTACTAATGAAGAAAGACGTCATGCCGAAAACGTTGTTTTAGGGAAGGCTGCAAGCTACAATAAAGCTCTACGCTTAACGCATCTCTTAAGCGCTAACCACAAGTACGCGTTACAACGCTACGCGACGCCGCATCTGCATTCCACGCGCTGACGTGTTCCAGCGCATGTGTGTGGTGAGAGCTTTAGGCAGCTCCCACAGAAAATATTTCACCTGTCAGCTCGGCTGGTTACCGACCTTCACACAGTGGAACGACTCCAACCATTTTCACTAGAATTCAGAAATACGTGTATTTATTAGGGACCTAACAGTATTGTTAATACAACCCAATGTCAGTCATCGCGTTCTATAAAGTATATGACGTAGCAATAACCTACAAATAAGCACCAGGTTCATAGACGAGGAGTAAAATACAGGGATTTCCATGCAATTATGGAGGAAGTGGGTTGAAAACTAGCGGATGTACGACACCTAGACCCCAACCTGGGTCATGAAGTGCAACAAGTACAAGTGGTTGTGCAGCACAGATTTCGCTAGAGTACCATACCCCTTCCGGTGTGACGGCGGGCCTGTTTCATTCATGACGAAAGAATTGTAGGGCTGCAGCAAGACACTGGATTGGCTGTCCGGATTAAATCGCAACAAAGTCCCATTTGTCGCCTTTTTTTTTCTTGCCATGGCACGAATGGTAATGAACAGTATGTGCGATGTATAGGCTGCAAATCATAGAGTTTTTCACAATAATACCTAGAGGGAAATCTGGCGCCACCGTCTATGCGAATTTCTAAAAAGAGCGCGTTGGAGCGCTGGGAATGACGGTATATGTGTCTGCGAGGCTTTTGTTGGCTGGTGTTGAGCGAGGCTTCGGCTCAAAAGCGGATACGACTGTGCAAATAAAGCGTCTCTAAAACAGCATCTTTACAAGCGGATCTCGTTCACGCGTATTATATTCTAAAATAAAAGTCCACTCACCTTTACGGCATAACCAAACGGCGAAATAAAGAAACAGACGACAAACACTGGCTGAGTGAACGCTGGCTTTGTCGTCTGCCTGCCAAGTTTAGCGGCCGTTCGTTACTTTTTTACGCTTCGTAAAATTTTACATCGACGCAGAAGTTTTCAAAGTTAAATAAAACTCGTTTCTGTGCCATGATAAAAAAAGAAATAGCTGTTACGTGCTCCTTCAGTAAGAAATCAACCAATTCGACGCAAGGAACGCGTTGAAGCCAGACGAGTCTTCGGGGTGTACGGGCTCTTCGTGAACGATACAAATCCGAGTCGAGTTTGAAGCTCACATATCCCAGCATTCCCATGCGTCCAACAGTTCGCAGCGCCAGTTTTCCCTCTAGGTAAGTGTAGGAAACTCTATGCTGCAAATGAAGCAGCTTCTTCGTCCACTTTTATTTTCATTCATGTCATAATTACCTTATCTTCATAAAAAAATAGTGTGGAGACCGCTTGAGCTTCGCCGTGAAATGTAATCGGGCCCCGTTCGCATCTCCTTGTCACTGGTAGCCTCGCATCGCTTCTCATTGAGCGCCTCAACCAAGCCAAAGAAAAAAAAATCACGCCATATCCACGAAGTGAAATGATGATGAGTGGGCGAAGCTCGATCGTTTTCATCCATGGCAGAAAGAGAATGTGTGGTATGGAACGCGCTTATACTTCATGGTCATCAGCGTCATCGTCATCGTTATCACGTGTAGTGGGTACATTCTACTATACTGGAACGCGCTTATACTTCATCGTTATCACGTGTAGTGGGTACATTCCACTATACTGCGTCATCGTCATCTTTATCGCGTGTAGTGGGTACATTCCACTACACTGGAACGCGCTTATACTTCATCGTTATCACGTGTAGTGGGTACATTCCACTATACTGCGTCATCGTCATCTTTATCACGTGTAGTGGGTACATTCCACTATACTGGAACGCGCTTATACTTCATCGTTATCACGTGTAGTGGGTACATTCCACTATAGTGCGTCATCGTCATCACGTAGTATCACGTGTAGTGGGTACATTCCACTATACTGGAACGCGCTTATACTTCATCGTTATCACGTGTAGTGGGTACATTCCACTATACTGCGTCATCGTCATCTTTATCACGTGGAGTGGGTACTGTAGTATCGTGCGTCGGACGCGACGCACGGAGAACAAAGGGCACGGCGCCCGAAGCGCCGGCCGTAAGGAAGCACAGCAGCAGCCGGTAGCCTAGCAGGAACTCATTTATTCGATACAGTGCCGCGCATATATATACGGGTGAGCTCGCCGAACTGCAGTGCTAATGTTCTTCTTGTAAATGCACGTGTTCCTACTACTGTTCAGTTACCGCGGCAGTGCCCATTGCGTAATGCCAGTGATAATTCTTTGCCTGAGAACCCGTGGGAGAAGTTAGGCATGGGCATTATTGGTCCTCTTTCAAATGTTCCCTCAGACTGTCGCTTTGCAATCACTTTAATTGACTATTACTCCAAATGGCCGGAGGTTTGCTTTGTTCAAGACGTTACGTCTGATGCGGTCATGACCTTCTTGACTTCCATTTTCTGCCGTGAAGGTTTTCCAGCATGCTTGGTGACAGACAACGGTCCCCAGTTCAAGTTTCATCAGTTTGAAACTTTCCTTTCCGAACGAGGTATTCAACACCTCTGTTCTTCCATGTACTATCCTCAAGCCAATGGGCAGGTTGGGCGGTTCAACAGGGTGCTGAAAGAGTACATTCAGCTAGCTCAACTGGAACAACGTCCTCTAAAGAAGGCAATTACCGAGTATTTGGGTACTTACCGTTTTTCTTCTCAGGCAACTACGGGATCGTCTCCTGCGATGTTACTTCATAAGCGTCAACCCCTCACAGCGGTTGACATAACTGACCTGCCGTTGCCTTTTACTTTTCAGTCCTTTTCGGACAATACCATAAGGACGCGAGTTTTTCATAGGCAGAAGTACATGAAGAATTATGTCGATCAGAAGCGAGGAGCCAAACCTCCCGTCATTCAGGTTGGCCAAAGAGTCAAAGTACGTGTTCCAGGAAAGAAACACAAGTATAGAGGTCTGTTTACAGTTATGTCCGCGGTGGGTTCCCATGCATTTAAACTCAGTGATGGATCGGTTTGGAATGCTTCTAAACTTGTAATCGTCCATTCCGAACGGGAACCACCTTCACACTTGCACTCGTCAATACCTTTGCAGAACCAGTCGCCATACTCTGCCTCGGTTCCACGATTGGTTTCTATCCCTATTCCTGCAGCATCGCCATCTTTCCCTGGGGGAAATGGTATTCAGGCACCGGTTTCAAATCCGGCTGTGGTGCCCAGCCACCATAGAGTTTTACCGTGCACCGAGCACGCTTCAGAGTCCTCGGACTCTTCTCAGGCTCCGTATCAATACTTGACTGACGAGCCCAGTCCCCATGCCAGTATCCTTCCTAACACTAATGGACATGCTTCCGAACCTTTAGGTTCCCATGTTTCGCGTCAAGTTTCTCCGTCCCCCGCTACAACTCAGGGACGCTCAAGCGAGTCATCTGACTCTAGTTATTCCTCTGCGCTCTCAGCTGTGCCTGAGCAGCGCGTAACTGAGCCAGTAGGCTCATCTGCACATACAGAACTTACTGCTCCGCAAGGGAGCGCTTCAGAACGCAATGTGCCTCGGCGTTCGAAACGTTTGCGTAAAAAACCGTCCAGGTTTAAGGACTTTGTGTCCTAAATTCTTCTTTCTTCACTCGCATGTTGAAGTCAGTGTGCCATACTTGTGCATTCTTGTGTGTATGCTGTGCATTTATTTATTGTATAATGGTTAAGTTCTACCGCTTGGTACACTGGTATGCTGTGATTTCTTTGTTGTATTTTGTTTGTATAAGTGCCTTCAGCTATGGTGAGCTGTTTACTTTGCTATGTGTTGTTCCCTTCTCATGCCGGTTCTTTCTTCTTCAATTAGTTACGTTACAACAAAAAGAGGGGGGGGGATGTTAAGGTTGTGTCGATACAGTAGTTCAATGTTGTACAAGTTATATTTGTCATACGATTGCTTCTCTAAAGTTGTATAAGGTTGCACAAGTTGCTGTGTACCAATTGGCGTCTGCATTAATCATTGTATAAGGATGTTAGAGCCCCACATGTCCTTTTCATTCTAGGGTAGGATGATGTGGTGTGTTAGCTAGTCCCGATTACACAGTTTCAGTTTCGGTTTTATGCAAAGTATTTTCGCCCTTAGGGGGCGCCACCTTGTATATATATGCGCGGCACTGTATCGAAGAAATGAGTTCCTGCTTGGCTACCGGCTGCTGCTGTACTTCTTTACGGCCGGCGCTTCGGGCGCCGTGCCCTTTGTTCTCCGAGCGTCGCGTCCGACGCACGATACTACAGGCACATTCCACTATACGTGGCTATTTACCTACCTACTACTACTACACTAGTACGACAACTACAGAGGAGGGACAGACCCACACCCTTAGGAGCTTCGCCCCTAAAAAACAGCAACGTCTCTATGCGCAACTTTCAAACTATCCAATGATGCCTTATGCAAGTATACAGTTGCGAAATGCCCACTACGCCATAATTCTTCCTTTTGGGAACCAGCGGAGTGCCCACTACGCGTCCGTAAGAAAGCACCCGAACCTACGCAGCTGCTCATTATCGGGTGCTTTTGCAGCTGATGATGATTAAATATTTCTGAAGGTTTATTATTATTATTATTATTATTATTCTTATTTGGTCCGCATACATAAAAAACACGAATACACAGAGGAAATAGGGAGGGAACAGCTGACAACTGCCACCTAGAGGGCCACGACGCCTGCCTGCTCCTTCGGGAAGGGGAAACACAGAGGAAAGGAAGAGATGAGGGAAGAAAAGGAGAGAGAGAAGAGGAAAGAGGAAAAACAAACAAAACAAATAACACAGACGTAAACAATGGATGTGCCTTTAAACGCATCACCCGCGGCGCAATTCGCATGTTTTGATGCCTGGTGCGATTCTTCGCTTCTGCCATGGAACATTACATGCGTTAAGGAGACTCTTCTCATTACATGACATTCGCATTTATTTTTTTCGGGAGTAGCTTCAATCAATGGTGTGACTCTGTGGTACAACACCTGCTTACTACGCGGAAGGCTTGGGTTCGATTGCCGATCGAACTGAAGTTAATTATTTATTTATTTGCACCTATCTCGAATTTCTGCTCGCGGACGACGCTGACTTTTCGCTTACAACCAATGACGCCTACTGCGACAACGACGCCGACAGCGGATTTGCTGCAAAACGAGCTCTTTTGCGCTTTCGCGTTAAAACCACTATTAAAGCCCTTTATGCGCTGTTTGGCTTCGTCATGTGTTGACTCCATACGTCTATCTCACAAATACAGGGCCTCAATTGATTCGATCTCCTTCCGTTGCTCACTATTTGGAATGGGTACCAATTCATAGGAGGCAAAGTTTTCCAATGGGCTACCCAAGACACTGGGTCCCCAAGCTGCGACGGGTAGCCGGTTCTTGAGTTCGGAGGAGCTGCAGAGTTTGAGAGTTGGGTCAAACGCAGGCGGCGTTGGGTCAGGCGCGCAAGACGCCACACGTGAGGAGATTAATATTATTTAACAGATTTGGTTTGGCGTCTACAGCAGCTCGGCGGAGGCAGCCTGCCAGCCAATTGCAATGACAGGCTCCGTACGCAGAGCTGTTGGGGACACTCTTAAATCTGTTTGACGCAGGCCACGCTACATCTTTGTCGCCTCGCCAGCGACGCAAGACGCCTTGGGGACCCACGCTAGATTTAGATTGAACGTGAGAGTTTCTTGTGCCGGGGTCACGGTGTAAGATGCATACGAAGTGTTTGTATCTTACCTTGTGGCCGGGTTCCACCAAACTTTACTGACGTATTTCCGTCACTGAAGCGAAAAAAAAAAAAAGTGGATGACCTTATTTTTAGGTCTGGCGGTCCCATGCCACCAATTTTCCTCAAGATGGGTGCCCTCACTAGCGACTATGTAGCTCGTTCTGCCGAGCACCAGGCCGGAGGTTGGGAGACGCGATAGCGATATCCTGTCCCTTCTGCATCTCTCCCAGAAGGCGTGCGCCGATTTTTTCCTGCACGTGATGCAATCACTGTGATGGGCGAGAGAACGAGTACAGAGAGAGAGCGAAAGAAAGAGATAGAAAGAAAGAGAAAGACAGAAATACGGAGAAAGAAAAGAAAGACAGAGAACAAAAATACTCAGAGAAAGAAAGACGTAGTAACAAACAGACACAGAAAGAGATAAAAAAAAAAGAGAAAGAGTACACTATAAGAAAAAAATTGGCCGCGTATCTGCGTGCTTCGCTGCAAATGTCGTCGAAAGACGATAGTCTTGTGCCGGCTGTACTCCTATGTTTTGCCTTGCCTCAGACAGCGCCTACTCTACGTTGAATTGGCCGCATCTGGCTGGCATTGATAAAATAGAGGCGGCGCTGCGCGAGATATGGACGCCATCGAAAAAAAATGCCCCTACCTCCCCGAAGGGAATCGTGAGGAAATGCGAATGCATTTCGCGCGCGCTTCACTCCATTTTTATATGGTGGTTGTGGTTCGAAGAAGGAAAAGGCGCCTAATTTCTGCAGCCCGGTAGGGAGCACGGCGCAGCGCCTTTTTTTCTCCTCTCTCTTTTTTTCTTTCTTTTTCTTTTTTGTATATATTGTCACGTGGTCGTGACGTCGACGAAGGCAACAGTCGGCGAGTCAGAGAAGAAACTCTTTATTTTGGCCGAACTTGTGGCCGGGAAACTGAAGGTCAGACTAATGCAATACACGCTGGCACTGAGAGCGGCGAACAGAGCGTCGGCCGTCGGTAATCTGGGGTGCTATTCTGGACTTCCGCCATTTTCTGTCGAATTTTACGTAGGCGTGACGTGTACACAATGGTGACGAAAACGCATGAACTGCTTGCGAAACGTGACGTAAGGGCGTCATGAAATACAAAGAAACGTACAATTAAGCACCACTTTGTCTCTTTAATTGAAAATGAAACCACAAGAAAATAAAACGAAAGTGAAGTAGCTTTAAAGTCGTGAATCAGACGATATCGTCTGCAATTTAGCGCAGCCATAGCAACTTTTTTAGTCACTAAGCGAACCAGTCAAGCCAGCGTCGACATTGCGCGCATCGTTATTGTGTGGGGTGTTTTGTTTGTTGCGGTATTGACTGAGCGCCGAACAGTGGACCGCAATGTTGGATTTTATTGCTGATCGTCCCCATAAATGGAGGGCGGCTTGCTGCCGGTGGTACGACGGGAGCTGTGACAGACGCTAACAGAGCGTCTTTACCGCCTGGGCCCCAGCAGAAGGCCGTCGCCGGTGAAGGAAAGTGGTGGCAGCGTGATCCCGAGGTGGGGGAATCGCAGTGCAATCAGGTGAGCTTGCATTTAAATTGGGTGGTCTTGACGTTTCAGCTATGCACGTGCTTATTGCAGGAGAACAGGCGGAGATGCGTTTGATTTGGCGACGCCGGCATCATTACAGTTGTGCACGTCGGCTCTGTGTTGGGCTGCGGCGGCCCCTTGTTCCCAAGGCGTGTGGCGTCCAAAGGCGCTGCCGATAGTGAAGAGATAAGGAGCTGCACAGCATTGCAAGTATTGATAATGTCCCTTCTGTTTCTTCTGTCTTTTTTGTTGAGGCGGCGGTTCAGTGCCCAGTTTATTTGAAGTAATGTGCCAACTAGCCCTGCAGCGAGTCGTGCTATTTATGTCTACGATGCGGGAACTATTATCCTGAACTGTCGTGATCATTGCGATGGTGTTATATGTTTTGATAATTATGTTTACGGACCACTGCAAAATAAATTACAATTACAATCGATCAATTCAATCTGAAAGATATCGTCTTGAGGCGAATCTCAATCCACAGAAGTAATGCATCCCCGAAGGTTCTTACGATGGAAGGTACTTCTACGTTGCTTACAACACACGAATAAGAAGTGTATAATGGCCTCAGATAAAGAAAAGGGATTGTATTTTACGCAGTTGATGTTACTTTGCACTGGTAGCACTAAGAAATGTACAAACTGCATGCAAAGAAAGGTCTTTTTTGTTCATGTGCTTGTTTCAAAACTGGCTGGCACAATATTAGACGCATCCTTTGTTGTTGGCAGCAGTGAATGATGAGACAATGATGTAAACAATGAGACAACTTGACGGCTTTTTATTATTGCAAAGACGGACCATAACATTGTTGTTCAAGAGCTATAAAAAATCAAGGCGATTTTGTCAAAGCACTTGGAAAATCACTACAGAAGAAAGTAAATTGCCTCGCAGCATATTCTAAAATATTGCACATTACTCCTGCATGTAAACTTTTTTTAGTTCACAAGAGAAACCAGTACAGAAAGGAATGACACAGCACTCTGTCCGCGTCACCCCTTTCTGTACTGGTTCGTTTTGTGCACTCTAAATATTTACATAGATTTCCAACAGGAGCAAGCTTGTGCTCTTGCATGTTGGAGGGGCTACTAAATGAATAGAGCTTTTGTGCAGCACCTGTGAGATTCGTACAGCCATCATATGTAATGGAAAGTCTTTCACTGGGTTCGTATAGTGAATAAAGTGCTGAAAACAACGCTTTGGAATGAAGCTCGAGGTTGCATGCACCGGTATAAAATAATGCAGGCTTTTTCCAGAATTACTATGGCCTCAAGAAACTAGTCCTATGATGATTCGCCAGAGATGAGCATGTTTTTGCTGAACTGCCTGGTACAATTAGCATGCTCTCAACGAAAGGACACAACGAAGCTTTTATCAAAATACAATTGCTGCAAGAACACACGTGGATGTGATAGGTATCAGATGAAACACAAGGCAAGCGGCCACCTTGCCGTGAACAAGGAAGCAGCTTTTGTCAGTGTGAAATTCCTGCTGAACACAAGTACAGGTGATAGGCACAGGATCGAACACAATGCAAGTGGCTACTTTGCTTTGAGAAAAAAAAAGAGCTTCTTCTGTTTCATGTTTATGCGCAGATCTTGCAGGAATATAAGCTTGTCACATGCAAGGGTGCCCAGCTGTGAACCGCTGCAGAAGGTGGTCCCGCCTACTGTTGCCGGATCGTCGCTATTGCTGTAAAAGTCCGCATCTTCTCATTCAGGATCAGTGCCAGGAATGTTGTCTGACTCGGACAGCTGCTGCCGAACACCGAGGTTGTGAAGCACCACGCAAACTGTGACGATCTTTGACGTGCAGAGTGGGCCGTAGTAGTGCTCTGTACCTCTGCACACACCGAAAGCGGGCCGTGAGGACTCCAACGCACTGTTCCACGACGCATCACAGTGATCAGTGGGTGCGGTTGAATCGGGCAGGAGGGTATCCCGCAGGATGTACTCCAGGGTTGGGGACAAGCAGCCAAGGTTGCAGAGGTTATGCACCGAGTCCTGCGCAGGGCAGTGTTCTGATTAGCATAATATAAATATACACTTGAATATGTACCATACCTCTCACTTCTTTTAAAAGGTACTGTGTCAGCGATATGTATTGCCTTTTCATTTTTCTGCAGATAGACATATTCACAAAATTGATTGTCTGGTTGGGTTAGCTAATTACAGCTTTCAAAGGCTCCAATGAAAAAAAATGGGTTTATTTCCAAATGGTTTAGAATCAGCTCAATTCCTTCGTCAGGGGGAAGGACAATGAAGATGCTGAAGTGCAACCTTTAACTTTTTTCATAGACCAGGAGGGGCGAGTGACTTTGGTGAAGAAGGTGTAGTGCTTTCATTTGTAGAACTGATTTGTGGGGGGGGGGGGGGGGCCGCAGGCGGGCAATGCAGTCAAGGCTTGGTTTCCTTTTGTTTTGTTGTGGTTATGCTGTAAATATAAAGTGACAGCAGATTTCTTTTGCAATGGTTCGGATTGTTTTTAGTTATTTTTATGAACCATGACTGAAGCACCTTTAAGTCAAGTCAGTCAATTCATTTTATTTCTGTATAGCACTAGGCTGTGCTTGCTTATTTGTATTTCTTTTTTCATAGAAGCTATCCTCTATATACATATGATTTGTTTCTGTGAATGCACATTTAAGGCAGTTCAATTTCATCCATTCTTTTAATCAATATATCCTCTGAATGTAGCATTTCATTTCTGTATCGTGACATGTTTACTATTTATACTATTTCACCACTTTATAATAAAGGATCACACGATGTTGTCATGGAAGTTTCTTTCATGCTTGACTTTTCTATTGCACTAGCAGTCTTTCCCATGACCACAGAAAGACAAGTTGCAATTATACACTGAGAACGAGATGGATTATTGGGTGCAGCCTGGGCTCTCAGTGCGATTTGTTTTGTAAGATATGTGGCCGAGAGCTTTTTTCAATCAAGGAAACACTGGTGCTACCAGAGAAGATAGTGTACAACTGGGGTATGCTGCCAGTACTAACATATGGGGCAGAAATTCAGAGGATAAAACAAACTTGAGAAGTTGGGAACCACGCAGCAAGTAATAAAAGAACCATGACTAATGCCTTTGCTACATTAAACACCATACACGCATTCTCAAGCTTGCATACCTATCAACTACCACGGCGTCCACTGCCTAAGCACCGGCTCAAAGCAGATGCCCTCCACGCAAAGATGTCATGTACAAACTCAAGGTACCAGAGCAGTGATCCGCAACGCTGGTCAGATACCTGCAAAGTGTTGTGTGCAGTGGAAGAAAGTCGGCAACAGCAATACAGCCAGCCACACGCAGTACAACCGTAATTCAGTGGTGCACCGAATTTATTTCTCTACATTTGATTTTGAAGCGCAGCTTCGACAGCTCTATCTCTCATTTCATATGTGGCAGTTACTGCTTGTCTGCATATCAATGTTTGTGAAATTGGGGCGCACCCAGTACGTCTGGTTTCCTTTCATGGATTACATCTCTTCAATACAAGGCATGTACCGCGATCAAGTATGAAGCACGATGAACCTTTTTTTCTGTGTGTGTCATCAAGTCACTTCTATCGAAGCTAAATAGTGACGTAAACTTTGTTTACCGCGAATACTGCGTTCTTTACTATCACTGAAGGTCGAGCCACAGAAAATGTCGTTAAAAAATGGGGCAGTGGCCAAAAGCTGTCTTTCAAGTTCCTTCTTCGCATTCTCTACTAATGGCATGCACAACTTTAAATAAGATGAAATTTGTCCTCACCACTATGACGTTGAGGGTGTAAAAGTCGTTTCTGGAAAAGTAGGCAGCCTTGAAACCTTGAATCCATGTGGACGAAGCCTTCCTTCGCCGCGGCCGGCTCCTCCGCGCTGGCAGGGAAGGTGATCCACATAACGCCGACGCGCTCGACGATCGCTTCCCCGACAGCATTAATCGTGCGACTCGCACTGGACAGGCTCGTCGCCACGTCCTCGTCATTTGCGATCGCGCCGTGGTAAATGCCGGTGGCGATGAAGCGAAGGGCACAAAGCACTTGCAGATCAATGGTCGGGGCTGTTCTTCGTGCCCGTACGCCGCCTCTCCAGGTCCTGGCGAAGCTTCCCGCGCAGTCATCGCACCATGCTTGTCGTCAGCCGGCACCGCAGTCGAAACGATTCATCGGGCATTGCAAAAGTATCGCGCTTATCGCGGAATTACTTTCGCTCCTGCACCTCCAACTACCGCACGACGAAGGACAGCGCCATTTTCTGCCGCATATGAAGCGTTCTCTTGCGGCGAGAACCACAACATCGAACAAGTCAAATGAAGTAACAAGCTTTTATTTTTACAAGCAAACTTTACATACACTACTTCGTGATAATATTAACCGAAACATGTTAGCAAAGTAATTTACAGAATGACCTCTACTCATACGTATGGGAGGCGACACATCGAACGAGCAACCGCAAGCAACTCAATTTACAACAATATGGCGGCCAATTTGGGGCACTTCGTCGTTCTCACATTTTAAGCAGCAAATTTGGCGGGATGCAACGTCACGCAACGTCATTTTGACGCGACAAAAAGTGAGGCCCTGTGATGCAACGACCACCATGAGTTCAATGTCCAATCATGTTACAGACATGACGGTTCATCGTCAAGCGAGCAGTAGTTTCGACAAACCGCAACTTCATCGTACGCACAGCTTAGTACCACATTTCGGTTTCGTTATTCAGTCCAAACCTTTCTTTATACATGGTAGAGCACGGTGAAGAGCTACTTCGGAAAAAAATAACTTTTTTTCTCACGTTACGTCATCGCGAATTCCTGTGTCGTAACGCTATTACAGCGCCACAAGACGAACGACCTCGCGTGACCAATCAAATCAGGCTAATGGCGGAATTTGACAACATGGCGGAATTTGACAATGTCCAGAATAGCACCCCCGAACTTCGTTGGAACGCACCGGCTTTTATAAATCACGCGTCGAACATTCTAGCCTTATCACTAGTCGTCGCGCAAGCTCTGGAATAATCTTAAGTGTTAGCGTCCTGCGTGCAATCTTAACAAAACGATCTACTACAACCCAGAAGCTTCTGGAACACTAAGGCGCGGTCTGCGCCGAGTACTGCTGATAGTCTTAGTGGGCGGAAACCGAATATAGTAAAAGAAACGCGCGTGGCAATATATATATATATATATATATATATATATATATATATATATATATATATATATATATATATATATATATACGTGCGAGCGAGCGGACGGGAGAGTGGGGCGCAGGGAGGAGAGACAGCGAACGGCGAAGCACTGCACCTACCCTCTCCTACACTCTCTCCACACACGCGGGAGCTCCGCCGAGCTCCCGCGATGCGAGCGCCTCACACACCAGAGCGCGCTCCTCCTCTCCACTCACTCTCCGCTACTCCGCCCGCAGCACCTGCTCCGGTTGCTAGGGGCGAGGATAAGCGCGCGCGCCCGCAGCTGTTGCTATCAGAGAGGGAGTGAGAGCGGAGAGATGCGGACACCGACGGACGCCTGACATGCCCCGACTAAGAAATGCATTCGCATTTAAAACATAAGCTTGTGCTGAACCAAGGGCCACTGCCAGCGGTTGGACTTTCTATCGTCGGCAAAGCGCTTTTTTCGTGCAAAGCGTCGCAGTTAATGCACCGCTTCGCATTTTCAGCACAGCCCAAAAGACACTAGGGTCTTTAGAATTACGTATCTGTGTATTTTCTAATAAAAGAACACATGACCGGATACTTGCATATTAATGTTGGGCCTCAGGTATGCGTAGTATTTGCTTTTTG
This sequence comes from Rhipicephalus appendiculatus, assembly GCA_030522465.1. Classification (NCBI taxonomy): domain Eukaryota; kingdom Metazoa; phylum Arthropoda; class Arachnida; order Ixodida; family Ixodidae; genus Rhipicephalus; species Rhipicephalus appendiculatus. The sequence goes on from JALIZH010012441.1 coordinate 22,615, forward strand.
ATCGAATATGTTCCCAAGTATGAAAGCAAATACCAGTTCAAGATGGCTGGGCGTTCAGAAATTAGGTAAACTTTGGCCCTGTAGCTAGCTGAATCAAGTCACGGACAGACAGATAGACAGACAGACAGACAGACCAAAGTTTTTGCGTTTAAGTATCCAAAGAAAGACTATCGTCTTTAAAAAAAACCGGCAGATCCCACGCACTGTGGAAATCGATGTAATGCGAAGCAGCCAGCAAGAAGCAAATCATTTTGTATATAATATGCATGTCATTATTTACACGTTAGGACCTGTCATCTGTGTTGATCAGACAGTCACGTCGCGCAATACAAATTTTGGCGTATATATCAAGCTAGCGAACTTGTCGCAAGCGCACCATCAGCGTGGCATGTAAATGGCATTGTAGATGGCATGCATGCCAAGATTTTCACGTTACCACCTGCCATTTATGTTCGCTTAATTTTTTACCTCGAATCGCAGCGAGACGCGAGACCAATCTGCCTCCGTTTCGCAGGCGTTCGTATTCTCGCGCTTTGCGCATCGTTCAGACGCCATCCGCGTTCCAGAGTTTAAATTGACGGACACTTTGTCAATTCCAAAGTGTGTTCCTCGAACGCCTGTGTCCACTGAGACGGGGTCGCTAAGAATGGAACGTGATGCGCGCGTCTCCCTCCTTGCATGATTGGAGACGCCGGGCACAGCGACGCTACGCAAGCAAAGCGCGAGCGCTGTAGAGTCCAACGCTACCGGGGTCCGTTAGCGCGCCCCGGTGCCCACCTGGCACGGTGCCAGGTGGGCGCCGTGCCAGGTGTATATCCGTGCCAGCTGTAAATTTGGTGTATATCAAGCTAGCGAGACGGCCACGATAGTGTCATGAGCGTAGGTATGCAAGTCATGTTGCACATGACATATCATGATTTTTATATTACCACTTGTCATTTGTGCACGTCATACAATCACGTCACTGAATACCAAATTTGGTGTATATCAAGCTAGCGAAACGGCCACGGGACTACCATGAGCGTGGCATGCAAGTCATGTTGCACATGACATGTCATGATTTCCATATTACCACTTGTCATTTATGCTCGTTATACAGTCACGTCACTCAATACAAAATTTGGTGTATATCAAGCTAGCGAAACGGCCACGAGAGTGTCACGAGCGGGGCATGCAAGTCATGTTGCACATGACATGTCATGATTTCCATATTATCACTTGTTATCAGAGCTCGTCATAGAGTCACGTCTCTCAATACCAAATTTGGTGTATATCAAGATAGCAAAACAGCCGTCAGCGCGCCATGAGCATGGCATGTACATCATGTTGTAGATGACATGCAGGTCATGATTTTCATATTATCACCTGTCATTTATGTTAGTAATGCAAAAATGTGTCATCGTACCAATTTTTGGATATATCAAGTTAAGAAAACGGCCTCAGGAGCACTATGGCCATGGCGTGTAAATCATACTTTTCATGACAAGTTAGTCATGATTTTCATGATATGACCAGTCATTCATGATTGTCATGCAATCATGTTATGCCATAGCAATTTTGGTATAAATCCCATTAACGATACGGCCAGGAGAGCACAAAGTCGTAGGCGGCTAGATAGATAGATAGATAGACAGATAGATAGATAGATAGATAGATAGATAGATAGATAGATAGATAGATAGATAGATAGATACGCTCAAAGTCGCCGAAGTTCGCTAAGAAATGCTTCGCATTTACAAAGAGTATCCCTGACTCTTTTCGGAGAGTTCTGACTTGCCACGTATACGACTCTCTTTGGAGAGTCACGGTGACTCTCTTGGTGGGTCAGAGTCGGCGCGCTCAGGAGAGTCCCCGGACCCTCTTAAGAGTGGGAGGACTCTTATGCGAATGATCACACTACCACTTCTGAGGGAGTCAGACGACCCTTGCCGGTGACGCTCCTACGCGGGTCAATTGACACCCACCGAAGCGTCAAGCGACTCTACGGCTATTTTAAGCTACTAAATTGACCCATGCTCTACTTTTGCGCGACTACTGCTGGAAATAGTGAAGTATTCATTTTAAGCAACTCCATTAATACTTGCCGTTGTGCCCAGCGACTGCAAAAAAAAAAAAAAGGATAGTTCAATTTTAGCATTATTTTAATAAAACTCAAAACAACACACCATTTTTAGCAAAGTTGAAGCAGTTGAGGTATTCCTCGTTTACATGCTTGTATGAGTACAACCAACCAAAATGCGTGACTGTGATGTGCATAGTGTCATGTCGTGCAAAATAAACAGCAGATATCGGTATCATGTTTCCACATTTATTCCTCATGATTAAGAATCGAAAAGTCGTGAAGGCTGGAGGAATCATACTTGTGACTTGCTATGTTGTCGCTCCAGTTCGGCGTGAGCAGCCATAAAAAATGGTACCTGAAAAAAAGAACGTGATATCGTAATGAGAAAACGGAATCACAGTAAGAGTTTGCAGTACCTGCACAATAAGTGATTTACACAGACATAATGAAGGCTCACAACAAAACAAGAAATGCAAAAAGGCATGGTTAGGAACCGTGCTTTTTGCCGTTATCGTGTAAAACAACTTTCATAAAGTAGCTCAGACATGGCGTATGCTAGAATTAACGCACATAGCTCCCACCGTAACGTATACTCACTCCATTTTGTTATAACTCCGAACGTCATCGCAGATGAAGGCAAAGCACGAAAAGAGCAAACAGAAACGAGGGAAAAGTGCGCACGGCGGCGGCCGCAACAACGCGCGCCGTTGAAAGTCTACAGCTTTTTCCCGTTATCGGTGAGGCGAGTCCTAAACATTTAAGCGACTACCGCGTACGTGCTGAAAGCATCATACTATATCTGCACCTCAAAACTACCGTCTTTACGCCAACAACAAAAGCCATTATATACAGTGCGTCTATGTGTCCTGTACACAGAGGATTTTTTTTCTTTTTCATGTTTACACGCGCGGAAGCCGCAGCACAATCGAGTATCGATGGAAATGTTATGACGCAGACTAAAGCGCACCTCAAAATGATATCGAGCATCTTCATCAGTGCAGACAGAATGTGCGATCAGAAAATAATGGCCCTTGATACGGGATTGCAGTCACTTGCACAACAACGCGCAAAGCGGTCTCAGCTCGTTAAGTAACAGTTAATTGGGCAGCTGCAACAGCCCCGCGGACGCAGGCTACCGTTGGAAATGGCTGCCAGCCTACTTCCGCATAGCTGCTGCAGACGCCCAGGTAAAGCTGTGTAATTCGTACATACGAAAGCAGTACACTCACCGTTAACAGGCGCAAGTTGTCCGTGTCCGTTGCTCCAAAAATATTCCTCACTCCAAGCGTCACTTCGAGCACGGAGCCTGGCGTGCAGCCACCGAAGATACGCACGTTCGCGCGAACGCTCGAACTTGAAACTACAAGACACGCGACCAGCGACCAGCACAACCAACGCAGCGCATTCCAAAAGACGGAGGAGAGGGAGAGAGCAGGCAGCGGAGGTGGCGGAGGCGCCGCGCCGGCGGCGACAGTTTGGCGTCGGGGCTCGCGGGCCCGTCACAACGACGCCGAACCAGCCGAATGGCAAACGCGCGATATGTATGGCCGCGCCTTCATTCCGGGAGCCAATCGAAAGGCGCTTCGCGAGAGTGTTCTGACTCCCTTAAAAATGCTAACTCTCTTTCTCTGCATCTACCTTCCAAAAGGGGTCAAGTGACGACCCGAAGGGAATCACGGTCTTTTGATCCGCTTTTGACTCCCTTTTTTCTTAGAGTGTAGGTCAGAAAGACAACTCAGAGAGAGAGAGAGAAGAAAGAAAGGAGAGGAGTAGAAAAAAAAGATAGAAAAAGCGAGAAAGAGAAATAAATAGAGAGACAGAAGTAGAGCTAAACCGAGACAAAGAAGAGATAGAAAAAAACAGATAAAGAGCAACAGTACTGACAATTGGGCGAGTTGGTACAGATTCATGGCTGGCTGCCAGGGGTCGTCTTGTTATTGAATATAAAAGTGCATTTCGTCGTTTCTAATAAAGCAGTTGCGAGTATGCGCCCGTGGTGTCCATTTCGTTCTTTATCCGTGTGTGTGTGTTGCGCAGCCAGTCATGAAGAGAGAAAGAGAAACATAGAAAGAAAGAGAGGAAGGAAGAAAAATAAACATAAAGCGAAGCAAGGCATGTGCCATAAAGCATAATTTTTGTAAAATGGACAAGCACCCACTACGCCATAATTCGTTATTCTGCGGAGAAGCGTAGTACCGGCTACACACCTTTAAGGCATTATGCGCATTTTGTTGATGCTGCAGCTGATGACGATGAAGAATTATGGCTGAGCCCTTTGGAATCATTTGGAGGCATTCAACGACCCACTTGTAGCGCAATTCGTAGTTTGTGACGCCTCGTTGTTACTTTACTCTTCTAAAACGTTATATTATACATGTCAACACGATTCTTTCCCCGACATGAAGCCTGCATATAATCTGTTCGCAATCGCGTTTCGTGCGCCGGCGTGGATTTGTGGTAGAATACCAGGTTGCCACGGGGAGGGCCCGGGTTGAAATCTGATTTTATCCTGAATATTCTTTTGCAGCGGAAGCTGTTATAAGATCACAACAAATGCCGTTTTTGGAGCCGTAGTTGTCCGCCGCCGCCGGTGTCCTTAACCGCTATCGGGCGAAATTAAAAAAAAACGAAATCAGAAAAAATAGCCATGATGGAATGGGATTCGAACCTTGGCTCTCTGCGTGGCAACGCAGTCGTCTACCGCAGAGTCAAGACGGTGCTTGAAACTCCTTCGCTAAGAGACCCTATGCAGGCTTCATGTCGGAAAGAAAACACATTAACATATGTAATATAACGTGGTAAAAGAGGAAAATAACAACCAGGCGTCACTCCATGCGAACTGCGCAACGATTGTTTTGTTGGATGCTTCCAACCCATGACAAAAGGTTGAGCCATAATTCTTTGTCGTTATCAGGCACAACATCAACAAAGTTCACATAATGCTTTACAGACATATAACGGGTATTTCGCATCTCCGCAGAATGACGAATAATAGCGTAGTGGGTGCGTCCCAGCTTAAAAAATATTATGATAAGTTATAGAGTAGTGTGCAAAGCTACTTGTATTAGTTGCCAAGAAAGGCCATAAGACCCTCATGATCTGTTTTCTCAGGACCTCAATCAAAATTCTTTCTATCTCTATCCCTCATTATAGCGTATGTAATATAGCGTGGTAGGACAGTCAGATAACGACCAGGCGTCAAACAATGTGAATTGCCTAAATAGTGGGTTCTTTAAAGCTTCCAACCCATTACAAAGGGCTCAGCTGTAATTCTTCATCGTCATCAGCTACCGCGTCAACAAAGTCCACATAATGCCTCATAGACGTGTATAGCGGGTACCCCGCTTCTCCGCAGAATGACGAATAATGGCGTAGTGGGTGCTTCCCAGCTTAAAAAAAAATATATTAATGATTTATGTCGTAGTGGGTACCTTGCAAGTGTACTTCTAATAGTAGCCCCAAGAGAGTTAACCACGGGCTCTAGAAATGCCGCTCTTCCAGTTTTCGCTCTGGCTGTGCTGCGCTTCCCGCGCAGGACTTGCGCTTTTTTCTTATTTCGTTTTTTTTCTTCTTATTTCGAGTTATAGTGGTCACGCACACCGGCGGCGGCGGACAACTAAGGCTCCAGAAACGGCTGTTGGTGTGATCTCATAACAGCGTTCACTGTAAAAGACCCCCTACAGGCACCATGTCTGGCAAAGAATTACGTTAACACATCTAATATAGCGTGGTAGAAGAGTAAGACAACAACCAAGTGTCAAACAATGCGAATTGCGCAACGAGTGGGTCGTTGAATGCTTGCAACCTCATTACAAAGGGATCAGCGATAATTCTTCATCGTCATAAGCTACAGCGCAAACAAAGTGTACATATGGCTTACAGATGTGTATCGGGTACGAAGCTTCTCAGTAGAATGACGAATGGCATAATGGGTGGCTCCTACCTTAGAAAAAATACGACGATTTGTGGAATAGTGTTGTTGTTGTTGAATTAACTTTATTGTGGTCCAGAGAACACGCAGGGGAGACCCCGCACCACCAGGCTAATGGCGTAGTGTGTATGATTCTTCATCGTCATCAGCAACAGCACGAACAAAGTGCGCATAATGGCTTACAGGTATGTAGCGGATACAACGATTATACGAAGAATGACGAATAATGGCATAGTGGGAGGTTTCCCACTTCACAAAAATTATGATTTATAGCCTAGTAACGTAAATGTCTAAGAGGTAAATGGACGTGTATTCTACATAGTTAGCATCCATGTTGGCTTATGCTCGGTTTGCCCACAGTGCCCTCTCCTTTGTCTTTTCCCACCTTCTCTTTAGTCGTTTTGTTTCATTAAATCAGTTGTTAGATGCACTTCCTCCGTGTCGTCCCTGCTGTTTTCTGTCTTTTGTGCTTAGCAGCGCTGCCTTGATCATATAAGAAAAAAATCTGACAGGGCATTATAGTGCATAGGACCAATGATAAATTCTAGTATTAAGGCGAAATCTTAGATGCCTCACCAAACTTGAAATTGACAGTCGGCGCCGCCGGCGTGAGTATGAGTGATGCAAAAAATCATCACTTGATGAGGTCACAGATTGTCAGAATTCGTGACGCCATCAGCCTAAAGCGACGATGTTCTTTCTTTCTTTCTTTCTTTCTTTCTTTCTTTCTTTCTTTCTTTCTTTCTTTCTTTCTTTCTTTCTTTCTTTCTTTCTTTCATTCTTTCTCTCTTTCTTTCTCTCTCTCTCCTTTTCTTGCTTTCTATCTTTCTTTCTCTCTCTTTCTCTCTCGTTCTCTCTCTTTCTTTCCTACTTTTTCTCTCTTCCTTTCGTTCTTTTTTGAGTCGTGTTAATATGCCAAAGACGCTGAAATGCGAAGAAGACTTCATTTCAGGAGAACATGGAGGCTCGGAGCGGCGGAGAAAGATTGCTGAACAGGAAATGTCGCTGCAATCAACGCTATCAAACTTTTTTAGATGCGAAGCATCTTGGGTGTGCTTCCTGACCACCCTTACTGCGCATGCGCAAACACCCTCCACCCACCTCCTCTCCTATGCTCCCCCTCTCCTCTAGGCATCCCTGCCCGCGGCGACCACACCCCCACTGCGCATGCGCGTCCCCTCGCCCTCTCTCTCCTCTCCAATACTCCCCCCTCTCTCCTCTAGGCATCCCTCCCGCGGCGCTTACACCCCCCCATTGCGCATACGCGTCCCGTCCCTGCTCTCTCCTCTCCTACGCTCCCCCCCCCCCTTCTTTCGCCTCGCAACGCCGACGCAGGCAGCGTGTGCTAGCGAGTTTCTTGATTGAAAAAACCGACTGCTCGCGCTGCACAACCGTTCACTGGCCACCCCGTATATATAGGCACTGGATCTTGACCTGCAAGGTAGTGCCGGTGGGAGATTTCTACCTGTGCGTTCTTGAACAATAAAAATTCGCAGCGTGAGCGTTAACTAATAACGGACTGCGGGTCTCTGTGTCCGATCGGAGTCTTCTGTCTCTCATTGCCCATTAGCAGCGATTGGCATGTTCCAGTAGGAAACACCGGTCCACCACTGCGTGATTCCGCCTCCCCAGGTTTCTCTCCTGCGCAACGCTGCTATGAGCGCCAGGGTCAACGCCGCCGCCAGTGCAAGCGTTAGCGCCCGCTGCTTCGCATCTACACATGGTTCCCTTTAGCGGGAAATGGAGTAATTTTTTTTATTATGGACACGCACGTTTATGCTGCTTTTTTTTTTTCTCACTGACGCCGGCTGGCCGCTCATCACGCCTTCTTGCTCAACGGCCGCTTGGATCCGTGCGTTTCAAGACATTTCAAGCAAGGAACCAGGCTCTACGTCGGCAACATGTCGTCAGCGTCCTTTTTTGTCTATTTTATAGACAGTATTTTTTTCGCTTATAAGTAAACGTATTATCCCATCTGGGTCACAGCAAAAGCGTGATGTTGGCAACTAATAAAAAGATGCCGCTTCTTTAACCTATTCAAAGCACAGTTATTGACTGAAGATGAACTTTCCAAGTTAAACAGATGTCATAGGGCTCTACATCTTATTAATCATACGGTACAATCTTTGCGCGCTAGATTTGGAAAACTTTCGGTGGATTAACTTTCCCGTGAAATAAGTTTTTGTCTATTCCCACCGCTTATCTTTTTCTTTGTTTATTGGTTATCTATTTGTTCCACGTATGGGTTACTCCCCCTCCCCCTGCGCAACCCGACCCTAAATCTTTATTTGCTTTCTTCACGCAGGGCAAATCAAGCGAACAAGAATGCATGCCGTGTAAAGCCACGTCGTTTTCATTGTAAAAACTACAAGTTGTTCCGTGTACGAATACAACCGATGAGCGAAGCTCCTTAGAAATGGGACGCAAACGACTATGTACGTTTTGAAACTGTTGGCGGCGTCGGCTCTTAGATTCCGCCGCTCTAGCACGTACGGCAGGATCCTAACGGCGTGGCCGTTGTAGCTCCGCTCGTCGTGCTTTGACCGCATGATCCTGTTGCCGGGCTCGTCTTGCTTCCGCTGCTTTGGCTTTGCGTTCCGCATCCTCGCCAAGCTGCTTATCGTCTTCTTCATCACGTTTACGTTTCTGAGGACGACTATCCATGTTCTGTGAGCAACCCTAAGTAAATGTCAAGTGGGTCCCTATTTTTCTTAAATATGTACAAACATGGTTTTCGATTAATTTTACTGTCCTTTATAAACGCGAACTGTTTTTGCGCCGCGCGCCTTGTTTTTTGCGCAACGCGCACCGAACGCCACATGCCTCTTTTTTTTATTATTTATTATTATTATTATTATTATTGTTTTTTTGGAGCCGGCGCCGGGTGGGAAGAGCATCTGCTACTACCTTCGACAAAGCGCCCTGTACTGCGCTAGAATGATAGTTGTCATTTCACAATCCGCGATAAAGGTGGTGAAAGCGAGGACGACCATTATAACCAGTTGTGCACACAGCTTATTGCTTTTATTTAACCTCGAATTTCTGGTGCGCTAGAACCAAACCTCTCGGCGTTCGGTGCGCGCGGCATTTCATTATCTTTTTGCGCCGGCGCCGCATCTATGTTTTCCAGGGAGCTTCAAGGGCGACGGCGACGGAGGGGTGCGGGCCTAAGGAGCTTCGCTCCTAAAAACGTGGTCGCCTCACCTAGTTAAAGTGCATTTGGGAACCGCGATTATGAATGAAGGCGTGAGCTAGAATTGCCAACCTGTTTCGACTGAAGAACACAGTAGTCTAGTGTCTGGAGCACTCTTACAAATGGCGGTGGAAGTGGGACCATCTACATTATCTGCAATAATAGAAAAAGAACATCACACGACAATATTAAAATAAGCAACCTTGTGCCGGTGCCATGCGCTCGTTCAAAGAACGGTAACGGAGTTTGCTAACGTGAAAATCAAACTTTTACATGTACTTTTCCGCGTTCAGCTCGTTCTTCTCTCAGTAGTCATCTCTATTGAGACATATAGACCTATTGTCTAATTTTGTGAATCCACTTGCTTCCTCTAAGAAGTACATCTAATGTGGAAGCTACATGTTTGCGCGTCTCGTTGGTGAAGTTATATCTTTCATTTTTGCTGCTATGCTTGTTGTAGTACCTTTGAGTAGCACGGAGGCCGCCACGGTGGATCAGTGGCTACGGTGCTCGGCTGCTGACCCGAAGGTCGCGGGTTCGATCCCGGCCGCGGCGGTCGAATTTCGGTGGAGGCGAAATGGCAGAGGCCCGTGTACTGTGTGATGTCAGTGCACGTTAAAGAACACCAGATGGTCGAAATTTTCGGAGCACTCCACTACGGCGTCCCTCACAATCAAATCACATATTATTATTATTGAGTAGCACATAACTAACCTCCAACGACTTTGTGCCTTGCTGACCGTATCGTTAATGGGATTTATACAAAAATTGGTATGGCATAACATGACTGTATGACAAACATGAATGACTGGTCATATCATAAATATCATGACTAACTTGTCATCAATGATATGTTTTACACGCCATGGCCGTGGTGCTCTTGCGGCCGTTTCCTTTCCTTGATATATCCAAAAATTGGTATGAAGAGATATTTCGGCATGACCAACATAAATGACAGGTGGTAATATGAAAACCATGACGTGCATGTTATGTACAAGATGATTTTAAAAAATTCGGCAGATCCCAAGTACCATGGGAATCGATGTTTTGCGAAGCATGCGGAGGCAAGGTGACTGGGCTGTAATTTTTTGTTAAGCGAAACGTTACGAAATGACGCTAAAGATATGTACAAATGTTGTACGCACAGACATATATGTTGAACAGTCGCATATGTTTCATGTAACCAGTTGTTTACAGCTGCGTAACGATGCCCACATAAACATGGGTATTAGCAACCACCAGAAGCGGTAAGCTGGTATGTAGCACATGTGATTCGAGGATGGTAGCCCTGCATAGTGCTTCGTGGACCAACTACAGTGGATGACGCTTAAGTATACAATTGATGTTAACCCGACATGACGCCTGCCTCATAGGAGTACATATGTAATGTTTATAAAGTTAGATAGCCAGCACTGGAAGCACAATTGACGTTTCACCAACATTACGCCTGCATAGGGTCCTTTTCTAAAGCAGTTCCAAGACCTTGCGTAGCTCTGTGGTAGAATACTTGATTGCCGCGCAGATTGCTTGGGTTCGATTCCTGCTGGGACCCTCATATTTATTATTTGTATTCGTCGGGTCAACGCTGCCGACGCCAGTTTTTCTTAACGCTCTCGCATTTAAATTACTAATCTTTGTCCTCGCCGTTCCTGGGTAGATATAAATTGTCAAACACCTGTGGCGCATACCCGCATACCGCGGCCCGTGTTATAGGGGTATGTGCCACACGTGTCTGCAGGAAAGGGTTTGACGATGTACGCGAGAGGATTATTCACGTAATTCATGTCATGACCAGCCAGACATGTTCGTCAATACCTCTTACCCTCCCGTACAAACTTTGGCCTACCCCAAGTTAAGGAGGTGATCACGAGTGCACCCAGACGTGGGCGGATAGATAGATAGATAGATAGATAGATAGATAGATAGATAGATAGATAGATACGTAGATACGTAGATAGATAGATAGATACGTAGATAGAAACGCAAAAGTGTTTACAGAACGCAAAGAAATGTTTCGCATTTAATACCGCGCTCATGATGCGCTGACGGCCGTTTTGCTAGCTTGAGATACCACAAATTTCGCATTGCATGACGTGACTGTATAACGAACATAAATGACAGGTCCTAACATGTAAATCATGATATGCATGTTATGTGCCGCATGATTTGCTCCTTTCTGGCTGCTCCGCATTACATTGATTCCCACAATGCGTGGGATCTGCCGGTTTTTAAAGTGAGAACAACGATCTTTTTTTACACCTTGTAGGCCATATCATAGATATGACTGGAGTGGCGATGGCATCACATGGCAGTTGTAGACAGAGAAGGAACCATGGGCGAAGAGCGAAGATTTGCGAGCACGGAATTTCAGCATTCAATTGTTAAGGGAAAATAGTTTCAGGGACAAGTGCGTACTAGATTGCAGCGACAAATCATTGTGGCTGGGCGAGCTACGGGTGCAGTCAACGAGATTAGTTTTTATCTAATCGAGTACAGCGTGGAGAGTAGAAGCATCCTAAAGCTTTTGTTCTGACGATGTGTTGTGATACTGGTCACGTTGAGATTAGATAGTTTAGAAGTAGGTATGTGATAAGCTCATGAGAAACAATGTAATGAGCTTTTCAGAGGTGAAAATATGGTGTATCTAATGCTCCAGTTAGCAACAGCGAGACCAGTAGTATTAGGAAAAGAAACAGTGATAGTTTTCCCAGAGCAGCCATGAACAAAGCCTTGTAGGTCCTTAATAATATTGCGGTGAAAAAAAAAAAGAAATTGTTCTCCGTCTTCTCGCCTTATGAACCTGAATATCCAGCGAAGCTGTATCGAACTGCTGACGGGGAGAGGGGGGGTGGGAGGGGGGGGGGTATGTTTTATTATTGCTTTAGAGTAATAGTAGTTATTATCGCTTCGTGGCCGCTGTGGTAGACTGCGATTGGTTCCGTGACCATTTTCAGCAAGACGAACTGGTTCCTTTCGTCGAGTATTGTATTCATGCTGTACTACTCGCGTCTTCAATTTCCGTGGTCCATTAATGGAAGTCTTAAAATGAACTGAATTAGTTGCTAGGAGGGTCTCCCTTTTATATATTAAAGGCGGAAACACGCGCTGGGAGAAGGAAGGATCGTTTGATGTCATTGGAAGCCTTCGTGTGAAGTGCAAAGCAGATGCAACCTAATCTTTACAGGGAACAAGTATTTCCTATTGTTCGCAGGCGACTTAATTATCATCCGGCATGTGGTTTTGATGCTTCTTTCGTAGTTTTCTTTATTGAAACGGTTACTGAGCTCTCTGTTGTATGCCCGCTGTATGCAGACAAACATATGACGTTTGCCTGCAATCGTTAAAGGACTGCTAAACCACCCAGAAGGTCGCAGTTTAGTTGTGGCGCTGCAATTGTGCACGAGTACAGCGAAAGCGTTAGTTGGCTCGTCTGCCCTCCTCTCCAAATGCCCTGTCTCAGCGTCCGAGGTGAAAACGCAAGAAATTCGCGCATCTGCTAGCAGAGGAGTACGCGAGAGCGAGCGTCTGTTTGGGGATTAAGGGCTTGACGTTTTCTTTTATTGCTATATAGCAATTGTATGGACAGTCTCGACGGGTTTTAGCCGACGCCGTTGCCGTCGCCGTCATGTAGCATATAAAGTCCTAAATTGATATGAACCCCCAGCGCTTCGTACGTTCTACCCGCCGGTAATAGCGCGCGAGCGGGGGCTACGAACTCGGCTGAAGCGGAGATTAAACGAGCCGACCCATCTCCGTCGCTCCGAGGCGCATGCGATAAGATCACCCCGCCTGTTAGACCGGAAATCGAATGCTCAAGAAGAGTGGGAAGCGCCCCGCATGTCTTTAACGAGCGTGAAAGGACACGAGGGGGGGGGTTGCCTCTAGCAACAACTGGCGACCTTTGATTTTCTAAGCGCGGTCGTCTCTGGCGCGCGCGTTATCTCGCCATCTCGGCAGCCGACAGTGGGTGGCTGGCATAAACTTCTACGTGCTGCGCTCTCAACGCGCAGAGAATGTGTGAATAGTGTCCCTTGGAGCGACCGTATTCTCTTAAACAAGCGTTTTGTAGAGTTGCGTGAGATCGGTATCCAAAAGAGTTAGCTGCCAGCCTCACTTCATAAAACATTACAATTTGTTGCTATCGCATTCATTGCTTCACCCTTGCGGTGAAACTGTGACTTTTTTTTATCCACGGAGACGAAACCGTTCCGGTATAGGGGTATAAAACTGCGCTGTAGAAATATATGCATGAGCGCAGTAGTAGTAGCAAAATCAATACTGATTATATGGTTTCTGGCAAAGTAAGCGGACTGCTCAGTCTAGAGCTCCACTGGCACGAGCGGCATTGCTGAGAATTCATGTGGTGTTTCCTTTGTAGGTTAGGCTTACGAGTTGGTTTCTATTCGAAGGCGATCTCGTGTCTGTTCTGCGATAAGATCCTGATGTAGGACAGCTGCATCTTCATCAGCCTACTCTTTGGTTTTGGAGGAGGTCGCGTGGAGTTGCTGGGGTTCTCCACGAGGGTTAACACCCGTGCTCAGATGCTTATTTCGTTAGCAAGCCACTCGTCCCTTCTACACAATCCAGTACCACACACGTGAGGGAGGCGAAATTATAGAATGTGAATTTCGTAGTTCCTTTTTTTTTTGCACGATCCTCAATGCCGTCTTTGGAATAGCGCCAGCCTGGAACGTGCAGCAGGCTGACTGGCAGTCAGTGAACGCGAAGGCCGAGTCTTTTTTTTTTTTTGTTCTGCGCATTTGATGAGCACACCTATTCTAGATACGTTTGTGAACTAGACAAGGGTACTCGAAAAAAAATACCTTTTTATGTCTCTCATAGTGACATCTGTATAATACTTGCGGGGTTTTACGCCCCAAAACCAAGATATGATTATGAGGGACGCCGTAGTGGAGGGCTCCGGAAATTTTTAACCATCTGGTGTTCTTCAACGTGCACTGCCATCGCACAGTACACAACGCCTCTAGCATTTCGCCTCCATCAAAACGCGACCGTCGCGGCCGGGATGGATCCCGCAACCTTCGGGTCAGCAGCCGAGCACCATAACCACTGCTCCACCGCGGCGGACGTGCCATCTGTATAGAACGTCAGTATAATCGCATTCTTTCAAAGGAAAGAAATACCTTCGTACACAAAGCAATATTAAAAATACGTGAAAGAAGACGGAGGAAGAAAAAAGGACAAAGGACAGAAGGAATCAGGAGAAGGAAGATGCAAGTGCGCATGTGTTTGCAAAATACCCTATATGAGTTTCGCTGCCACTAGATACGAGACATTTCTTTGCGAAGTACGCTCATCCAAAGGCGAGTACCCGCACAATCTTGCAGTCTCTGTTTTATTGGAGGTTAAAAGGAAGTCGACTAACAGTGACGGTTACCTACCAGCATGCGAGTTAGGACGAATAATGACGGTAGTTTATTTCTGACCTGTAACCTAGCTCGCAAAAGTGAATCATTAGGCAACAGGAAGTGGTTGCTTTCTTCATAGTAAGATGCGAAAACGTGCATCAGCAAGAAAGAATCTCGCAGGTTCAGCATTATGAAACAAACAAGGTGTATTGACTGATCCGTAGGCATCGTCTATGACTGACAGTCAACGAGCTGACGTGTTCGTGAACGTAAGATTGAGATACAGTAATCTAAACACACAAGAAAGGCGAGAGCTGAAAAATTCTTGAACAGGGGGATGCATCTGGAGCTAACGTTTTGACAGGCAGTCCTGTCTTCGTCAAGGCACTTGCTGTCAAAATTGTTGCTGCCTTGACGGAGACAAGTCCACTTGTCGAAAAATTGGCCCCAGATAGGTTCCCTGTTGAAAGATTTTTCATCTTTTCAAGCATCCTCTTTCCCCTGAACATCTACCTTGAAAAGTGAGAGCTGATTTGCGTTAACAATGCACTGAACGTGGCAGCACTTTTCTGCTGAATGAGGCCACGATGGCTAGACGCGCGAATGATAACGCCCCTGAACATCTACCTTGAAAAGTGAGAGCTGATTTGCGTTAACAATGCACTGAACGTGGCAGCACTTTTCTGCTGAATGAGGCCACGATGGCTAGACGCGCGAATGATAACGCCAGTATGATTGCGGGAACCGTGGTGAAAGTTGGTTTCCTGAAGCTTACGTAAGCGTGCATAGTATGTTCGCTGATTAGAGATTTTTGCTTTGCCTTCGTCAGCGCGTTTATGCGAGCGCGTTTATCACCACGTTGGTCTGCTAGATCAGCGTCTTTACAAAGTGAACGCTTTTGGAAGTCAGCACTTGTACCTTTCGTTTCTCTCTGTCCTTTGTCCGCTGTCTTGCTCATCGTCATTATTGAATAACTAATATCTTTGATCGTAAAGAGGGTGACTAAAAACTCACGGGGTCCTTAGGCATCCGCCTCAGTCGAGTCGAAGGCGAAAGCCGTAATCTTCTTTTTCTTCTAAGTATATGCACTAAGCCTCCCCCCCCCCTCCCCCCGAATGCTTCATGCAACGTGGTTTAGCAATACCTCCAGGGTTGGATACATTCTAAGCTTTCTGTACCTCACCTTGTTTTGGACTCCCTCCGGGCTTGGCGCACCATTGACCAACCATTGATGCCATGTGATAACTTCACCATGAGATGTCATCATACAGTGACGTCATGATGACGTAATATGGTGACGTAATCACGTGATAAAGATTTTTTTTTTTGCATCACTCGCGTTGCTGCCGCTGATGTGGGATGCCGACGTGGGACGCCAGTCAATGTTCTAGTTCTATGAGACACCCAAGGCTTTCGCCTCAATAAAAACGCCACCTCTGAAGGCTAGCGACAAACAGGAAGGAGCCGGAATGGCAAGAAACAGTGAAGTCGCACGAGTATAGTGGCTGGGGTCCATGGAGCAGGCCGCTGAACGCCGACGCGAACAGGATTCCTTCGCTCAGCAAGCACCGGGACAACCTTCAACGCTAGAAGCCCGCATGCGGCAGGCGCCGCGTGCCAAGACTACGCGCATGCCTGAATTCGGCTGCGTGGGCGCGCGCGAGCGTAGGCGTGCGCCAGGATGCGTTCCGTAATACGTTCGGCTTCCACGGAGGCCCTCAGTCTGCTCAGACTTCCCGAACGCCCTACAGCGGCACTCGATATTCGTGACCCAAACTTTCGTCAGGAGGCGTGCAGTCGACACTGCTGTTCTCGACGTGCAATAAGTCAGGGATGGCCACTATCGCAATACAAGATTATGGGATAGTATGTAACACCCTGTGTCACAAGGTGCACAGCTGATTGCGATTAGGCCTCATCGGGATCAAATTTCGCAACAGTGATTGGCTATAACTTCAGCAGCTCGGGTAAAGGAGCCAATCACGATCACGAAATTAGATCCAGATCAGGCCCGACTGCGATCAAAAGTGACCTTGGGACACCGGTATAAGGATTGTTTTCCGTATCTGTATCGCTGTATCGTCATACGTTTGAAAAATGTATTTGTACTTCGGTATCGAAATACTTTTGCCACGTATCGATTATATTGCGGTACTGGCCAGGGCACGAGTATCTCCTTACTTCTGTTGAAAACTGAACTGACGTATTTTCAAGGAATATACGAGGACTTGTGTGCCAAGCCAAACTAAGGCACGCTGCCGGTCGGTGACATAGGGTGGGTGGCGAAGGGTTCCCCACAAGAAATGAATGGCCCATGTGGCGAAGTGTCCGACGCCGCTGACGGCAGAATTGTGTGCATTTGCTGATGAAAGTCGCTGTCTCTCAAGGCCAATGCTGCACTCCTAATTTATTTCGGGCGGCCAGGCATCCGCATCTCAAAAAAAAAAAAAAGTTCTGAACTCCATCTCAGAAGTTCCTTAAAGCACTGTGAAGGCTACAGGGCCCCTCAGCCAATAGGAAGGGCGATTAGCCCCTTCACAAACATTCATCCGCGTCGCGTCGTCTGCTCGGCGTATGCCTGGCGTCTGGGCGGAAGTGTAGAGTGAGTGAATCGAACATACGGCATCACCGAAAGAACTAATGACTGCACCTATTGCAGCTGGTGCCATCCGCTTCGAATTTATCAAGTCGTCATCATGCGCTGTGTGACCCATAAGTTAGAAATAGACGCTTGTATTCGTTTTTCGACTAATGTGCTTATGCTTCGACAGAAATGTATTCGTGACTATGTTGCGCTAATTTCAAGAACCATTATCACATTCTCGGAGCGTTAGGCTTAGCAGACGTGGCTAAACAAGCAGCTTATCTCGCAAATAACGACAATAACTACGTGATTCGTTGTCCTCAGAGTGAGACGGGACAAAGCGATGACTAATTTCATCATTTATTATTGCGATAGCAATTATATGGACACTTGCGGCTGGTTTTCGCCTGTCGGCGTCGGCGTCGGCGTCATTTGCCGTATATGTATATGTATATATATATAATCGGCCCCTCCCGTGGTTCGTGAGCGTGAAAAGACGCGAGGGGGGGGGGTAACCCTCGAGCGACCTTCACTTTATGAGTGCGGCGCGCGTTATCTCCCCTTCGGCGGCCGACAGCGGGCGGGGGCGACGTTCGATTTTACGAGCGCGGGCGCGTGGGCGCGCGTTATCTCCCCTTCTCGGCAGCCGGAAGCGGGGGGCCGGTGTACCCTTCTACGTGCTGCGCTCTCAACGCGAAGAGAATTCTCTTAAACAAGCGTTTTCTAGAGTTGCGTGAGATCGGATCCAAAAAATAGTTAGCTGCCAGCCCTACTTCGTATAACATTACAATTTTTTGCTATCGCATTCATTGCTTCACCCTTGCGGTGAAACTGTGACTTTTTAGTTGCTGCCAGCGCAGTTGGCGAATAGCAAGCGCAAGTTAGGATCCAAGCGGGCGGTCGCGTTTACATGGGCGCAGCCATGTTGATTTGTAGCCAGAGTTATCGGTGGTTACTCATACAGCAACTAAAGGCACACGACGTCAATGCGAAGAAGAATAAACATATCACGCATCGTTATCGGACGTAACACGTGCAAAAGCAGTGAAAGTGTCTCAACCCTTGCCAAATGAAAGGTAAATATATCTGGAACTATGTATTGCTGCTTAAGCGTGTGGCTTGCTCACACGACGTAGGCTTGGTAGTGCTGAACGGTAATGGTGAGATGGAGTATAATATCTGTATGCCCGTACCTGTATGCCTGTATGACCGCTTGTTATTAATGCTAACTGACTGGATTCCAAGAGAAGGCAAAACGCGCGTGGGGGAGATTGAAAGTTAGGTGGGTAGATGCTATTAAGAAGTTTGCGGGTATAACGTGGCTTCAGAAATCACAGGACCGGGTTGATTTGCGGAACATGGGAGAAGCATTTGCACCGCAGTGGGCGTAGTTATAGTGTACTAGTACACTGTCAGGCCGGTGGTGGTGGTGGTGATGATGATGATGATGATGGCCGTATATGTAATCCGGGATACTTTTCTCGTCTGTTTGAAACAGTATCTCTGAAATATCCCGTTACGTCAATGACAAATGTATCTCAGCCCCTGTATTTCGATATCTTTTTTCCGGGATACCTTTCTGAGTATCTCTGCTCAGCTTTGAAATAAGTGCCGGGGCAGTGTAATATTTCTCGCCAACCTATTCTCGTATAAGCCGCAAGTGCCTCTCCACATGAACAAGACAGGCGAGCGCCTAGTATCGCTACTGGACACACTTCATGGATACCAGGATGTTGGTGTTGTAGATTCCTCGACATCCGTATGGTTCTGTACACTGTATATGTGTGTCGATTCAATCACTTTGTTGTACCGCTAACCCAACGCCAAAACTGCTACACAATGTCCGCCGCTACCCCACAAACGGAAAAACTTGACTTAATCTGAGGAAAAATCTGAAATGTCATTTTTGATTTCCTACAGTCTTTGCCAAAGATCATAAAAAAGCTATGACACGTATCGCAATTAATGAGCGTATCTAGGCAGCTTTTTTTTGTGCCGTCGGGAAGGTTTGTCCTGACTGTATTAACATATGCAAACAAGATATTTGCTCAACTGAATGTGTTAATGACAATTTATTGCAAACAACTTCTACGCAAGCTAGCGAACTGCGGTATGATTAATAAAAAAAAAAGTAAATCACACGACTGTTGCACAAGAGCACGACATAAATCCATACACAGATCTCCCAAAGGCAGTTCGTTTGACGGCGTATTCGTCCAGGGATGCCATGCTGGAAGGCTCGTGTTTAGAGGAAGCCTAATATTCACAAGCTTTGGCGAAGCGGGACGATGAAACTACTGGTGGTATCAACACAATGTTAATACGTCGGCGGGCCTCCCTTTTCATTACAATATCGAAATCTATTGTGAGTTGGTGATCGCCACAATAATAATGGTATCTGCGGTTTTACGTCCCAAAACCACGATATGATTATGAGAGACGCCGTAGTGGAGAGCTCCCGGAAATGTTGACCATCTGGTGTTCTGTAACGTGCACTGACGTCGCACAGTACACGGGCCTCTGCCATTTCGCCTCCATTGAAATGCGACCCCGCGGCCGGGATCGAACCCGCGACCCTCCGGTCAGCAGCCGAGTACCGTAAGCACTGCTTCACCGAGGCGGACTGTGTGTGATTATCACATTGTCGTTGCCTTTATAGTCGGTGGACAACTTGTACTTATGTGGTCAAATTATTGGCAAAAGAAGGTTAGAGTCACAAACACGGATGCAAGAGAAAGGAACAAGACAAACGCAAAATGCCTACTATAAACTCAAAGCATCATATAGGGTACGGAAAAAAATATCCATGATGCATAGTGATTCTGCTTTTTAATCCGAATTACACCTTATATTTCGCACGAATATGCAGCAAAGCTGCGTTTGAAATCGCATTCAGAAAACACTTTTAGGTCAAAGTCGGTTGGTTGGTCGGTCGGTCGGTCGGACGTACTTTATTAAAGTTCTGGGCAGGGTTGCCGTTGGTGGCTACTTTCTTGCGCCAAATTGGCTACTTTTGGACCCCGTTGGCGATGAAAATTTCCAGTGGGCGCCATGGCTCTTTTTTAAAGTTGTGGTTCTACTTATTCAAAAAAATTTATTTTTATTCATAAATAGTAAAGACTGTGTTGATAATAGCGCTTCTGTTCTATTTGGCTAGAAATTCGGCGATAATATCAAATGACATGGCTACTTTGGCTACTTTTGGCGTGAGTTCTGGCGCCTTTTCATGTCCACCCAACGGCAACCCTTTGTTCTGGGGAGGGCCTCTAGAAGCCCACTGGGGCCCTCGCCTGCGACGGGGCGGAGCATGAGGCTCCCCCGACCGCTTCGCAGGCTCCCCTAGACGGGCTTGAGTTGTTCGACCGAGGCAGTGCTGGAGATGCGTTGGTAAAAGTTTGCCCCGGTGACGTGGTGCCTTCTTTATTCGCGCAAGCGGGGGGCACCGCCACATAAGGTATTGGAATGTAGTCACTTTAGGTCTGGTTTTCTTTCTTTTCGGTAAATGATCGCTCCTTTGTATAACTTGTCCATACTTTTTTACCAACATTCCTCAGGGTTAACAGCTCCAGACCATCCACTAGATCCCCTTATATTCACATTCATCTATCTGAAGACATGTCATGGAGCCTATGCGCACAGAGCTACGTGTATTATCTTCGTAATACAAAAAAGAAAGTCTTAAACACTTCGTAGCGCAGGGAAAAAAACAGACAAAGAAACGACACCAGACAACATACGAGCGCTACCAATCTAGTTGCCTGCGCTACCAATGTAGTTTACAGCATTCCGCTGTCCTGTGGTAAATAGTACATAGGGGCAGACAGGGCGATGTCTAAATGAACGTTTGAAGGAGCATGCGCAAAATGTAAAGAAAACGGCACGTGACGGTTGGTTGGCAATGCACTGCGGGTCTTGTGGCTGTGAACCCCTTTTTGCACAGTGTACTGTCGTCAGCAAAAGTAGTGATAGGCTCACTCGCGAGATTATAGAGGCAGAAAAACTATCTTCATTGTTCAGCATGTGTCACCACCCCCCTCTGTACACCTTTCAGATAAAGAGTTGTACTTACTGAGAAAGTAGTGTGCGCATGTGCGACGGGGTGTTGAGCACGGTATATATACGCATGTGATGGTCAATAAACCTTGTTGGTAGTTAGCGCTCGTATGCTGTCTGGTGTCGTTCTTTGTGTCTGTTTTTCCCTGCTCTACGAAGCGTTTAAGATGATCAACCAACAGGCCCAATTCGCCACAAAAAGAAAGGCCGCATACACTCTTCTGTTCGTTGCGACAGCAGACTGGTGGGTTTTTCCTTTACCATTTACTTTTGCGACTAAATATAAACACATATATTTACTGCTGTAGGCTACTTCAAAATCACAAAAATCCACGCATCTCCTCGAAGTGAATCATGACGAGTGGGTGAAGCTCTGGGTATTGTATTGGTGAGTAACAGTACGTTACCCGAGTGTTGCCCCATACAGTCGCGCTCAGTATGAGTTGCAACACGCTGGCTGTGGTTAAAGTGACCTAGCCTGAACAATGACACCGAGAAACGTTAAATTGATTCAGAAAGTACCGCTAATTCAGAGAGTTTAATTCACCAATTTTTTTCTATGTAGGTGCCATTTCGCAGTGTTGGCGCTTGTAGATGTTTTATATTGTTCTGTCACAATTATGATTGATGTTCGTCTATTGTAAACCTTGTTTCTTATTCACATGCACACATATGTTTCGACTATAGCGACGGTTTTCTATATACCTTGACAGCGGACTGTGAGAGCCGACGACAAAGCTAGGTCCTAAGGTGCCATAATGTTTACGTTGAAGTCACCGACTAGTATAAAAGGGTTTGTGCTTGTAGGTGTTTTATATTGTTCTGTCACAGTTATGATTGATGTTAGTCTAATGTTCAACTTTTTCGTCATATGTTTTGATTGATGGTTGCTTAAATGTCGGTGTTTGTACGGTGTTGTGGCCTTTTATTTTGTTCTGGTTAACAGCCTTTTAGTTTGTTCTTGTTAACCTTTTGTTAACCACGCATCTCCCCGTGACAACGGACACAGCGAACACGGACGTGGACGGACAATCCTCGCCCCTAAAACCAGTATAAACCACATGTGGAATATACCGTAATACATTGTCAAATGTCGTGTATGTTGTTTGTTCTCCTTACAAACCACTGTTTCGTACTTCAGCGACGAAACGATGCTAGATTGCTTCATTCACGCCACGAAATGCAGTCTCTGCTAAGGCAAAGAACAGATGAGGCTGTCCGGGAAACTAGAGGGTTTGCCCGCAGATACAGCGCAGGCACGTATCGCGTTAATTTACAAACCACACCAATGAGTAACCAAGCAGCTTTATGTTGGGTTCTTCAAAGCGCGAACTCGCGGTCTTCGGTCTTCATGCTGCTTTGCTGCACCCTGATGACTTAGCTTCGTTGAGTAAAGCTGCACGTTGGGATAATTTGTTTCATTTGTCTTGGGCTGCGGTTACTGAAGTTAGTTACAAATATTTAGTGCATATATAAGTACAGAAGTGCGCTATATATCCTCAGGTTTTCTATTCCTCGTCGTATTGTGAATATTCGTTTCCGCTTTCACTCAGCGCAGTAGAACACGTACTATGAGGCTATACATGTATGAAACGGGTTTTTAAGCCTTCTTAGTCCACTCTACTCGTCTTCTGATACAACAGTGAGCGCACTAGTAGGGATGCATAGGCGAAGGCAGCAGATGTAAGTAGTATGAACCTAGCATTACGTACAACACCATGTTCTTGTAACGACTGAACAAGCGATTTGACGCCGCTAACAAGTGAGATTTAAACTATCCAGAACAAAGTAAGAATTGAGAATCGCTTACATATGAAAATTGAATAGGAGAACATGTTCAAGGGGTGTCTCAGGCGTCCAGCTATTTTTTTTTTCGGCGTAAATACTTCTTTCCAATAATTAGCTTTCCGCTCTTGGATTTACTACAACTTTTACATTTTTAATGCTGCGGAACCTAACAAAACAGGAAGGTACGGATCGCCCGCGCAGCAGCAGTTATAACCACAGGGATCTATCACCTAGGGGTCGGCCAAACTGTGAAGGCTGCGGCAGAACGGCCAACAAATAAAGGCAATAAATGCGTTGCTTTGGATGCCCGGAAAGGGGAAGTAGCATATTCACCGAATAGGTCACGCTGGTACGAATATTTTCAGTATTTTATAGTTTTTGGTATTACTGTGTTTCGTCAATGAAGCCCATAAAATTGCTCCCTTGGATGCTCATGGTACAGCAGAGTAACAAAGCGAAGACGGGATGTTCTTGGGGAGTGACGGAACGAGAGGGAAAGCACAGCCACGCATTAGACACGTGTCGTCGCTCAACGAGTCGCGCAGCAAGCGCACGGACGATTTCAACTGGTGAAGACGACATTGGGACGCTCCTTTTTTCTTCCTCATGCTTCTAGGAAGCGTTCAATGTGGTTTTCGAGACGTTCCTCTACGGTTATGCCTTGAAAGATGTCCAGGCGGCCATATCGCGACCGCGCAGAGTAATGGAACAATCTGCTTCTGCCGTCTCTACGACACTTCCCAGTCTAATTGGTGAGGGCTTTCAGAATTCACGAGTTTTCCCTGATTCAACAGCGTGGATTGCGCATGTGGAGGATGGCGTGTATCTCTCATGCGCGTGAACAATACAGCTGAGTAATATACAGTGTGCTTGCTGGACAGATGAAAGTGGTGGTGATATCAAGGATCATGATTCTTGAAGCAGATAGAACGTGCGTCAGATAGAACCGGACGTGAAGATAGAACGTGAAGCAGATAGAACCGACGTCATTTATCAACAACAGGAGCCCCATTGTTGCGAAACACGGAAGTCGTACGCCATCGCGAGTTGCTGCGTATCTTCCGTTCATACTGCCGTTGAGTGACCGCCAAAGGGCGCTTGTTCATTGACAGTGCCGTCTCTCATAATGAAATCGTGTTTTTGGGACGTTAAACAGTTACAAGTATTATTATTTATTGACAATGCACAGCACAGCGCAAGCTTTCAGGCAGGCTTATTTTTTTCCCTTGCTCCTCGTAGTACGAAACCTATTAATCTGCTAAAACTCGAAATAGTGTGACGGAACTAATGGTGCGAGGTTGAGTGCTCACAATTGCCACCAGGTCTCTACTGGCCGGCTTTCGTAAGGCACCCAGTTGAGATATCCGGGCAGATTGAAACATGGTTGCTCGAGGCTTCGCGATGGCGACATGCTTCTTTCGAAAGAGATACCTATTCTTACAGTGTGCCTCATATGAAGTATGATATCTGACTTTATCTAATGCGAAGGGCGCGTTTCACTGTAGCGTGCTTTACTTTAGCTAATTAAAGCAGTGATAATCTCATGTCGCCTTTCCGTGCCCTATCGCCCTGGTGCATTGTTCGAGGAGTGGAAAGCACACAACTCCCAGCAGGCTCACTCACTCTCCAAAACGATGACGACGTGTATTCGTGGCCAAGTCAATATAAAAATGCCTTTCGTTTAACGGGTCCCCTCATTCTGGCGTGCAACGCGCGGCGACGTTGAGTGACGGGAGCCTAACAACGGCCGGGCTGAAGTATCTCTGTAAGTTGCTACACCACTGTACCATTCTTCAGGACATTTTGTGCTGTAAGGCGTGAAGCGCTGGCATGATATCTGTAATAATAATAACGGGTTGGGTTTTACGTCTCAAGACGATTATATCATCGTGAGGGACGGCATAGTGGAGGAATCTTTAACGTGCGCATAAATATAAGCACACAAGCTTTTAGCATGTCGCCGCCATGAAATAAGGTCGCCACGGCCGGGATTTGATGCCGCGACGTTCGGGTCAGCGGTTAAGCACCATAACCACTAGACCACCGCGGTTGCGTGGCATGGTATTTATGGTATCTGTGTGAATACCTCTTCCCATATGTGATCGATACACTGCTAAACACTTGCGCTCACCCGCAACAGTGGTCAAGATGTAATGGTGCTCGAGTGCTGACACGAAAGTCGCAGGATAGAATCCCGGCTGCAGCGACGGTATTTTCGATGGAGGCGAAAATGCTCGAGGCCCGTGTACTTAGATTTAGGTGGACTTTAAAGACCACCAGGTGGTCGAAATTTCCGGAGCCCTCTACTACGGAGTCCCTCATAATCATAATCGTAGTTTCGGGGCATATAACCCAAATAATAATTATTATTAACACTTGCGCTCACTTGTGAACAAGCCGGCCGCGGATCAGGAGACTGTTTTTGTCAGCTGCAGTGGTGACACCTTGGGTGGTTTTTTACGTTATTCTACATTTAGTCAGAACTCATACGAACTATAGTACTCGGCAGAATAATGTTAGTAAGGGAGCTTGTTGGCCCGCTCTACGTAGGAAACTACGGCATGTTTTAGATGTGGTTTACCTGCATAGACGCGCCAATTTGTCATTCGTCGTCGAAAGTTATTAACTTGGAGTCACTGCCAAGGTGCTGAAGCTGTTGAAATAGGCCCGCTACGGTGGCCATCAGAATCTGTCCTTTATGAAATCACCCTGTTATAAGAAGCAATACAGGTAACCCACTTAGAAAAAAATAAAGAACCAGAACAATTGAACGAGAAAACAGCGGGACTATACCACATGCGGTCTGTAATCTCAGTGATTAGGTTTGAGCGTTGTTTGAACAACTAAGCCCATGTTATGCATTTCACAGACGTGAGTTTGGGTGACAGATCAGATTGGACCACTAACTTCTACTCCACATGCCCCGATGCGGTAATTGAAGCCTGAAACACCTGTCTTCGTCACAGAATGACGTGATGTACGACGTGCTCTTTGAACAAAAGCTGAATCCGAGAGAACCGGCTTACCTCATAGCGTGGAAATCATCACCAGTGCATCTATAGAACGATCACGCGTCGGGCTCGGCCCGGCCTTCTCGATGGCGTCAAGTGAACGAACACCGGTTCTCTTGTGAACTAAGACTTTAAAAGGGGTGCTTCCGTTGTGTGAGTCGAATTATACGGAACACAACGTTTTGAAGCAGATTGTTCACAACTTCACTAACCCCATACAGCACCAAAACTAACCTATTCAAGTTCTCTTTTTTCCCGCGAACAATAAACGAATTTCTTTCGTGCTTTGCCGTAGAAATTAGACATTGTCTTTTTTTTTTCCCTTTCAATGCAGTGTATGTAAATGTGTCTACGTATTGCCTTTTCGAGTACACTTTTGCCCCTCCTGCTAGGGCCCAATTCGGGCCTGCAGTATCTTGTAAATAAATAAATAAATAAATAAATAAATAAATAAATAAATAAATTAATTAATAAAATATACGCGAACCTTGTTTTCTGTTGCTTTGAGGTGGCGGTTTGAAAATGAAGATAGTGACAGTTGTCTAGCGGAATCTTGTAGAAGATGGTGCTTAGCACACTGCTAAAAAAATAAAGCGATAACGAGGACATATATACCCTCATTCAATGAAATGGAAAAAGAGCGCTTAGGCCTGTACGATGAGGACAGAGAAGGAACGACACACGATGCGCTGCTAACAACTTCTTGCAGCGAGGCAATATATTGTCATGTGGTCGTGACGGTGCAGAAGACTCCAGGAGAACTCGGTAATTCGTAACTGTTTATTTGGCCGAACTTGTGGCCGGGAAACAAAGGTAAACTGCAAGCGAGCAATGCACTGTGTACGTACACTGATAGCGGCAAACGGAGCGTCGGCCGTCGAAAAACTGACAAGCGGTGAAGCGCGTTGGCTTTTATACATGTATCATCGAAGATTCCAGCGTTATCGCTAGAGGCCGCGGAAGTTCCAGAAATAACTCCGATGTTCGCGTTGAGCACGTAGTCTGATCGGAAGGGTTCTAACATTATCTACATAGTTCCCAGCCATTTCGGAGCGCTTTGCGCAAGGCAGCAGTTACATTGCAATGGGACGGTAACACGAAAATATAAACAAAGGAGTGGGCGTGGCAATATGGAAATGCAATACCTGCTAGCACGTGCGCAGCGCACATCATCATGCCAATGTGATTGAAGAAAAAAAGTAAGAGTTTAAAAGAAAAAAGCAATAAACAAAAATCTTCACAGCTGTGAATATCGCCAGCGAAAAGTCATGTAAAAGACAGCAAAAGACGTCTTTTTGCTGACGATATTGTAAGCTGTGAAGAATTTTGTTTATTGTTTTTTAACTTGTCTTTTATGTTTTTTTCACACGTTGACGTGACAATGTGTACTTCGCATGTGCTAGCAGGCATCGCTTTTCCATATATTGCCAATAAAATAAGTTGTTAGTCAGCGCATCGTGTCATTCCTTCTCTGTTCTCGTTGTACATGCGCTGTTTTTCTCTTTTGCTATGCAACACCCAACTGGCCCAACGTCGTTCCCTTCTGTGTTTACTCAAGGCATGACCTGTTCTTCCTCGGGCTGAAGTATAACACAAGAGCTCCTGTCGTCTGTTTCTTTGTCCTTCGCATGTGCCGCGCCGCACGTTTACCCGAACATGTTAAGTAACCAGCTCGCCCAGTTTGCTGTGTTATTCCAGGTCATATTCGAGTCGCCTCAGCCAGAGGGGCAATTTGCTGCCCGCGCTTAGTTACATCATCGAGCCATTCCTTGTTTGTTCGATTGCTCGCTGGTAACCACACGTTTTAAATTGTGCATTGTTGTGAACGGAAGTTCTTATGAGTGGCTGAACACCTGATTACTTTGTTTTGACAGATGCTGGATTCGTTAATTCGCACACAAGGTACGAAACACACACAGATTAAGCGCGCCTCTTGGAGCACTGTTTCTCGGGGTAGCTTTGCCAGCACGCACGTCACAAATTCGCAGTTTATCAACATAAAATAGAAAAAAAAACGACTCTGTCAATGCTACTTTTGGTGCTGAAAAGTCTTAGCCGTCTTACAGAGATGTCTACGTCAAGGTTGCTCACCGACAGACTCAGAAAGTCGTGGAGGTGTTCATCGCTTAGTTGGGAGATGTTCATCGGTTAGTTGGGGGGGTGGGGGGTGGGGTTCTGACGTCGTGTCGGGGGCCACATAACACTGCCCTGCAGGCCGCATGAGGCCCGCGGGCCGCAGGTTGCCAACCCGTGCTCTTGAGGGCCGCTGCAATAAGCACGGTGTGTTGCCGCGAAGACCTCGGTCGACACTCCAAGTTGTGCCCGTCCGCCGAATCGATCAGACTGGTCGAGCCATGGCTTTTTACAGTAGGAGCTGGTAGGTGAACTGATCGGATTATTATTCTTTCTTCTCGGTGAACACCACGGAAGACTCAGAAACATTGGTTCTTTCGAAGAACGTGCCGCTATTAGCGTCTTTGCTCACTTATGAATCTCGGGGAGATTTGAAATAGTATGCACCGGCAGTCCTTTTAAAACAGCTTCAAGCGGTATGCCACAGGGCCGTTGATGTCACTTGCATATATTGAGCAATGTTGTAAACATCTGGAAGCTGCACGAAACAGAGTTCATGCCCAGTATGCTTGCGTTGTGGTATTTCTGCATGGCACTCGCGTTTCCGCAACCTCTCCTGAGGACGCCAATCGTGCCCCTCCAATATTCTGTCATATAATCGAGAATTCGCTGAAAATTATTGCTTCGAAAACGAGGTCACTCAAGCAACTACTTTTTTTTTGTGAATCTACGTTCTCGATTTTGTGCACAGTGTAGCAGAATCGGGCATCCAGAAGTATTCTGCACTGCAGCTTCGCGTAAGTTTTCGGGTTTATTTAGAATACTGTCTGTTTGGACTCTGTACGCCATTAATGCTTCATGGCGTATAGATACCGACTGGGCCCAAAGATTTAGAAAAACCGTGCCAGGTGAGTACGAGGCGAAGCTTGCTATATAGTTGTTACGCCCAACTCCCCATGTTTTCAGCTAGATCTGAAGCCTGACTCTGACATAGTCCCCCAATTCTCTCCCATTCTTTCTGTGCTTTACTCCCCCGTCATGAGGTGACAGCGGCCGAGATCTTATTTACCATCTGCCGCCATCTTATTTACGTGCAGGTCACTCAATTAACCCTAAAAGGCAGCCTTCACAAGGTGGTCATGGGCAAGACTGCACTCTCCTTTAGCGCCTTGGTTGCGTGTTTTGCCTTTGGTGTTGGAGGTATGAGCCTAGTCACACAATCGCATTTGGATGGCTGGAACGTAAGTATACCGTTACGTTCATCTGAAGATAGCAGATTCCTAGAATACATCAAAGAACATTTTATGGCGGAGTTGTTAGGAGCTCGCTAGGTTTCTCATGTCGTCCAGCGCAGTTTTCACCCAGCTAAAATTAGCAAGGCGCATCTCGCTTTGCGCTCGTTTGACTTCGGCGGTCCTCTACTCTCGCAGTGGAACAAAAGAAGTGACATGGCGTTTTGCTATTGCGAAGGCCAGAAGCCAGAGGAGCTGGGGGGCAGCCCAGAAAAAAGTTAGGATGATGCAAATATGGGCTTTCCTCAGCTCCGATGGTCCTTAGCGCTTGCGATAGTAGAGCCATGCTTTATTTTTGGCTGTTATTATTCCCATGTTTCTTTTCATAAATAAGATACGCACAGCGTGTATTACTGTTATCAATAAAAGAATTGATCTCCAATGTATCAGGACAAGCTTATGCTAACTGGCGTGCTAGTCATGCTTACAGGTCAGTGTTCCTTGTTGATACTGTAACACGTTTCAAATGACATGATCCATTCTGTGAACAATGAGATCGCATTTCCACCTTCTCTGCATGTTTAGTTTTTTAAACGATATCCTGCCCATGCAGTGCTGTACGTCTCACTGTATTGATACAGTAGTACTGTGTGTGTTGCCCAGTAACAATAATATTTAGACCAACAGTACAGTCTATAATCCGAAATACCTGCAATCATTTGGTCACATATCGTGAGGTTGTAATAAACATGTCGGGATAAATGCTAACCAAAAAAAGCGGAATAAATATAATCATAATTACTTTTGCAAGAAGGAATGCAGACCGTAGCAGAGGGCACGTAATGGAAATGCGGATTGAGAAGTCCAGAAAGATATTGTAAAATCTCAGAAAATGCATGTAATACTTTACGGGGCGTCAAAACAGTAAAGATTGCATAAGCACTCACACATCCGTACTGAACTATTGAGGATGCTTTCAGCTATTTTTGAATTGAGCTGTTTCTGACTGTTAATGCCAGGGCAGATCATGTGTTGCAGAATTCACATGAATACTGAAGACAGTGCTTTTAATGATTCAAATAATGCTATCCCATCACCGTTGTGTCATGCATATCGGAAGTAAGGTTATACTCGAAGATATTGCAGACTACTGAAGTCCGGATATCTTCTTACATCTCTCCAGCTGGTTGGTTTGTTGGTTGATTGGTCAAATTGCTGGGTCTCTCCAGTGCCTCGGAAAGAAAAAGCGATTGTTTTCTTCGTCTTGCTTAGAATCCAGCAAGAGATACAGACCACAGAAACAAAAGAAAAGAAGTCGCCACATTTCTCTGGCTATTTGCGGTGTCACTTTAGACGCGCTCTGCGCAGAAACATTCTCTTGGTTTGGCACATGTGCACAGAAGCCTAGACAAGAGTCTCACTCGTACTACCAAAAATACTAAAAGCCAGTTCACTTGCTTAGGGCTTGTAAATTCAAAACTCAGCACACAAAAGGTAAAATGAGCTTCTCCTTATGTGCCAGCACAGAGTTAAGCAGCGGTAATCATAAGTATATTTCATGAGCATTTGTACCACAAACTACTTGTAGAAATCAACTTCAGGTTCACGGAGTACATAATGAGGTCACCCCGCTGTCATAAAGTTGTCTGACGAAGACGACATTCCATATTTTTTTCCAGTTTTTAGAAGTAGGAGTGACCCTGCACGTGATCGCAAGGAACTTACGATCCGTTGGGAAACAATATGTCCGACTGCCTCCGCACCACCACAGTCCACAAGGACAACGCCAACTACACGGCCAAACAAGTCGTGACGTTCATGAATCACAAGGCTGGTAAATGGTAAGACGCTAGCAAAGATACATTTATGTTAAAACCATCACCGGGAAACGTTCACATTCTACGCGCACTTGTACTTTCTTCAATTTTAAGCAACCTTCCATCAAGCTTTCCTGTGCCTCCACAAGAAGGTGTTGTGGACTCTAGTAATGTTGCTCAGATTTGAATATAGTGTAATTGTCAGAATATATAAGCAACAACCTGTCAGGGAGAGAAGAGATATGCCCACTAGAGGGAAGCTACTTTCAGGGCGCTGAACCGAAAGGTGGTCGAAAAGAAAAAAAGCACATCATTTCTGAAGGAAACTGGCTTGCAGTTGAGTTTGCAGTGCGGATTGTTGCGAGAACGATGAAATAATTACACGATAGTTCGCGTGTGTTAGATAGACATTGTTATATACGCATCGTCCAGGAAAGGATAATACACTGTCGACAAAATAGAAACGATGTGCGGAAACACGCAACACAGTGGTAGCCCGGCCACAGCATGTCAACATGAAATACGTCGCAAATTGCTTCCGCGATACCATGTGCATTGTTAAAGCAATATCCATCATTTGATAGCCGCGATACGTAATAGAAAATATTAAAAGAGGCTTTCGTTCTGTGCGTGGACGTATTATACGCAAAGTTATTGCCTTCTTGATTTATGAATATGTGATCGTTTATCTTGTTTATTTTCGAACTGCTTTTCCATTTGGTATGTTCCTTTTTGTGTAGCCGATAACAAAGTTTATGTTCTGCTCACTATTCCAAGAAGCATTGCGTGTATGAAATATCAAAGAACGCAGTGGGTTAAAATTATTCTGCTCGACCGTAAGTACAGGCACGAATAATTTGCTGGCGCAAGCCAATCAGTTTTATTTGTGAAACAAACTCACCAAACTTCACTGGACCAACCAAGACCACCTCACGAAAACCCAGATTTGTACACACTTGTAGCACAAACTCTTGCTAAGTGCGTTGAAATGCCGGTTACTATTGCTTTCTGAACTTCCTATGCTACGCAACTATTTCTGCTTGTATAATGTATTACAACCACCTTCCGCTACATTTATGAGCTCTCGAAGCAGCCTAGTGATTTGTGCGCATGTCTGCCTATAATGGTGTACTTTGGAAAAGGTGCAAGAGGTCAGCATTGCCCAGTGCAGAGGCTACGTGATGCCA
Source organism: Rhipicephalus appendiculatus (assembly GCA_030522465.1). Taxonomy (NCBI): domain Eukaryota; kingdom Metazoa; phylum Arthropoda; class Arachnida; order Ixodida; family Ixodidae; genus Rhipicephalus; species Rhipicephalus appendiculatus. Next base: position 54,915 of record JALIZH010012441.1, read on the forward strand.
CAGGCTTTCCTTATCACGAGCGGCCTCTTTTCAGAGAACTTACGCTTTCTATTACGTGAATGGTCGCGGCATACTTTAGCAGGAGGTCTTCTTCTGATATATGCAAGGGTTGTAAAGTGCGCGATTGAAAAGCTGGTTCGAGATCGTTGGTAAACGGGCCAAGTCAACGAGTTGCAATAGAGAAACTGCTTTTAGCGCGCAATATTTGAGTATGAGAGCTGCGAAAAGTGTCTAGCAAAACTATACACTTAGAAATTGGCGGTAATATTCGAAGAAAACAAATGAAAGATGTTCAAAGAAACTGATGCAGGGAAGGATGAAGGTTTGTAGAAATTCAGATATCTGTGTAGCATCCGCTACTTCGTCGTGCAATACTCTCGAACTCGAAGCTGTTGTATGGCGTATTTACAGACTGTTGCGCGTACACGTCGACTCCTTGCACATTTGTGTACTGTGTGGCACTGAGGAATGTTTGGTGAGGAATCGGTTTTTGCAAAAGGGAAATGTGCGGGATACCACCGCAAAAACCACCCCAGAAGTCAGCATACTGAGAAACTTCTTTGTATTGAAGTTGGGTGGGAGAAGCACCTGAGCAGCCACTGATTGCCCAGGAAGGCTTGCTTCCTGTTTTTTAGCGCAACCTTTCTTTATGAAAAGTGGCTGAGTGCATGGGCACGCTGCCCTGAATGACTAGTCTTGCAGCCTTCAAATTGCCTTTTCATGCGTGATGGTCCCGGAGAAGGGGACGTTTTGGGGGGAATAGTGACTTCTTTTCTCGCTCCAATATAATAGCGAAGCTGCTTAACCGACCGTTAGTCCGCGCAGAGGAAACAGAACACTATCAACATCATAAAAAACGTTGCAGTGGCTTAACTCGGCTATGCCAGGATATACGTAGCGTTAGCAGAGGTTCAGCTTGATTATTCTTAGCTTTCCTGATTGTCTAGATTGTCTAGGATTAGCTTGATTATCATGCTTACTGCTGCTCCAATGACACACAAACACGATATACGTATTATGTGGCACATATATATTTTTGCTCAACGTCAGGTTACTTCTCTATTGCCACAAAGACGGCTTGGTGATCAATGAAGTAACACGCTGCCGTCTCTATGGCCCCAACACAGTATTCTGTTCATTCTTCCTACCCTCAACCGCTAATTGCCAGGCAACTACTTCGGGATCCGATGAGTCACGCTTCTGCGCTCTTCTGCGCCGTTGAGCAGCATTTGCGCTCTCCTCCGTGGCTATACCACACTGGCAAACGCCAGTCAGAAGCGCAGCGGCTCCAGCACAGTGTCAGACGGCGACTGCACAGCGAAGGCGAATAGCTGCGCGCGCGCGCCGGCGCCAGTGGGTCTACCACGGCTACGACGTCACTCGTCTGGAATGCGCAGACCGGCGGCGGTGAGTTGCGCGCGGCGGCGGCGGAGTGCGCGGGAGATGCCGGCTCCGGTGCGCCAGCTGTGTGACATCACTGATCCTCGCGCATGCGCAGCACGGCTCTTGATGTGCCGCGCGAAACGGGTTTGGCTAGGCCAGTGTAGCTAACGCTACAAAAGGCGCGCCCTCTCTTCGTACTCTTCATCTCTCGCTTTGCTCCCAGAACAGATGCGTCAATTAGTCCGGCGTGGGATGCGATAACTGTGATGTGTGAGAGAACAAGTACAGAGAGAGACAGAGAAATAGAGAAAAGAGACAGGAAAAAAGAGAAAGCCATAGAGAAAGAGCAAGAAAATGAAGAGAATGAGAGAAAGAGAGAGAAATAGAGAAATAATTTGATGAAACAAATAATAAACTGAAACAGAAAACTGAAGGCGAAAAGAGAAAGAGAAAATACAGAAAGAGAGCGAAACAAAGGGATGAAATAGAAAGAAAATTAGAAAGAGAAAGAAATAAAGAAAGAGAGAGAAATAGAGACAAAAACAGATAGAAAAAGCAGAGAGATAGAAAATAAGAAAGAAAGAAAAAATGAAGAGAAACAAGACAGGCCGCCTAGCACCGTACTTTCTTCAAGCTGGGCGCCACTGGTGCGAATCTGCCTTAATTTTTATGAAGTTCTGTTCTGCGTTCTGCCCACGTAAAACATACTTTCTAATGCTTCATGGAAGTTAGTTGCTAAGTGAATTGGTAATCTTGAAATTAACTGGAAGTTTGCATGTGAACCCAGCGGAAGAACACGATTATATTAAATTGATGTCCGTAAAGCCCTTTGCTTTCATTCGATGGAAACAAAAAAAAATACATGTCATTTCTCGAGCCGCATTATTAGCTCGCACTTCTTGTGGCCCGTGGAAAATATATATAGTAAATGGCAGAATAGATATAGTTGCGCAATTTTCCCCTGGACTACGGCAAGACGGAGGAACAGTACAGACCAGACTATCTCGTAAAACTGCTTTCTGTGAAAGCCACGTCGTAGTAAATTGGTTGGCTCAAGAAAACACGTAGAATAAACAAACCCGATGTTATGCTCAACAGAGTTGGTCAATAGTGTAATATATGACCTGCTTTTATTCTTTCTTTCCAGGATGTCCATCGACCAAGGTTTAGTAGCCTTTGACAATGAGGACGGAGAGTTCAATTTCATGAGAACTACAGAAGGCTCCGGTACGTAGATACGGCGTCTATGTAGTCTCATTCGAGAGAATGCCTTCGCCAGTATGACTAAGATGCCCGCAAAATATATTTAAACATTGCTCTTTTTAGCATAATTTCAGGAGATTTTCTCACTGATCATCAAATTGGTTTGAAGCTGCGGAGGGAAGAACATTAGAGTTGTTACGGGGGCCAATACGTCACGGAGTATACCACCTCCTGTATCTGATAACGTGGTACGGCACTGGAGACCAAGGGCTAGTTTGACGTTATTCCAGAAAATCACTCGCGGGTTTGCTGCCCACTGAAACTGTATATATTCAGGTGAACTCGTTTTACCAGTAGCTTGCAGCTTTTAAATGCTTAGGCGAATTCAATGTTCCGTGTTTTCTGTTTTTGTGGACTAAAATGTTTGATTAAGAACTCTTTATTGGCAGTTATGGGCACTGGCTGTTTGTATGGTTCATCTAGAAAGCGATGTTCCCTGACATTGAAGTGAATCGTATCTATCTGAGAGAACGATTGAAATGAAAGATTGTATCCCGGTAAAACAAAAGAGCCCCGTAGAATATGAGGTGGCAATTTCCGCATCTTCGATACGACTGTGGTAACATTGAACCGTACGAAGGGTGGATAACTGCTTCTCTTGCAATTATCCTGTTACTTGCTGATTTATCTGTGGCTGCTGCAAAAGTTTTTTTTTGTGATAAAGGAAGGGTTAAACAACAAATCACAAGGACAACGAGAGATATCACCCTTAAGACGAATATATATATATATATATATATATATATATATATATATATATATATATATATATATATATATATATATATATATATATATATATATAAGAACTATAGGAAGTATCACGCAGGCCCTGATACCCTAGGAAGGTATTTGAGATACGACGTCCGTTTCAGCACAGTTTATTCCGACGTTTCGGCCGTGGGACCGGCCTGCGTCTGGGAATCCTCATTGATTCCCAGACGCAGGCCGGTCCCACGGCCGAAACGTCGGAATAAACTGTGCTGAAACGGACGTCGTATCTCAAATACCTTCCTATATATATATATATATATATGTATATATATATATATATATATATATATATATATATATATATATATATATATATATATATATATATATATATATATATATATATAAATGACAATCAAATGCAGGGATGTGAAGCTGGTACTAGTAACCAGTTTGCTGCAGTTTACAAGGGTGGAGAAACAGGTGTCGGAGAGAGCAAGGAGTATAGAAAGAGAGATAACATAAAAACGAAAAAAAATGCACACATGCACACGCGCGCAGGTCGTTCAACATTGCATATCTGTAGCAATATGTTATGAATTTTCGCCGGCCGTGCACATTCGGTGGCAACAATGCTGCCTCTGCAACGGCACACACGGCTTCATCTTTATAGTTTTGTTACTAGTTCAACCGTAAGAGGGGCCTAGTGAGTTTTGTGTTATTCCTGCAATAGCACATAGCCATGCTGCAACGCCAGTCCCCTGTAGCTTGTACACCCGTGGGAGCAAATAACTTCACAATTCAGAAGTAATTCTGCGCACCATTGCATAGTTTAACGAAATTGGCGCGTGTTATTACGAACCGGCAAATTACAAGGCACTGAGCGCTGATTTTCTATCTAATTAAGCAAAATCAATCGGCTTAGGAAAAACGGGTAGCACACTGACAGATCGAATACTGAAGACTTACGTCACAGCGAAGGCTTTAAATCATGGTACAATTTGCCACTGGATTGAAATATCCGTACAATCAAATGAAACGTCACAGCTATCACATGGCACATGGCTCGCTTCAAGAGAATGATTTATAAATAGGAGCACTAGCGGTGAGTGAAGCGCGATGCTTACGCAACAAACTGCGTTCACTTGAGTAATGAAGCTTGGTTTGTAAATGGAGCGCAGAGCTGTCAATCACGTAGTCGTGATCCTGGCATGCAGTTGATTATTCAGAGTAAGGTCAGCCAATCTGTGGAAAAAAACCCTTAATGAAAACCAGCAGATAATTAAGCCAAGAAAGGCATAAATTGTACTGTTTTAAATATATTGTAGCAATTTCGATATTATGTGAAGAAAGTAAAGTGTACGAAAAGACAACTTACCCTCGGCGGGGACCGAACCTGCAACCATCCGAATCTCCAACCTTCAAGTTCGTTCCCTGCCCAGCGGGAAGTTGCCTTTTCGTTTCGTCTAGTTCACTTTCTTCATATCTGCATCACAGTTACTAGAATACGCTTTAAACAGTACAATTAACGTCTCCTAAACGTCCTTGGCTTCTTTAGCTGCTAGTTTTCATTAAGGTTGTGCCAAACGAGGAAGGTAGCCCTTAAAAATTCCGTTCTCTCAATCTGCGGAAAGAGTAATTCATAGGCTTCAGCTAGGCATGGCCTGTTCAAAGTTCTTTCAGTACAGATTAAGAAAAACTAAAAGAGTTCCATGCACGCTGCTCCTTGCAAAATATTTTGGATTAACTACGTAGTTTTGATAGACGGCCACTATCATTAGCGAAAAATTTTGGGCAACATTTCAAAGCACTGCCGCGAGCGCGTTAATACAAATTTTAGAGGAGTCAGAAATAACGCAAAAATACTGAGTGGGATAAAAATCTTTGCTCGGATTTTTATTCCTTAAAAGATCCTCTGGGTGAGAAGTGTGTTTTGTTCTTGGCCTTGTGCCAGTCTCTCTGTTTGCGAAAATAACACTTGTATTTAGAGTGCGCGCCATTTCGGAGATAATTTGCACGTGTCCAGTATCTGCTATGTGGAAATTATTAGAGAATTTTTATGTAAGGCGAGGACATTTTGGTTGTGCAAAGGTTTAGGCTTTGTGAACTCTCCTATTGTTTAAGCATTCATACCTTTGTATGGAGACTGAATGCGCGAATGTTCATCGGGGATGTTCATTAATGTTGTCATATTTATTTATCTACTTTAATTAGTGACATTTACGATGGACAACGTGTCATGTATTAGTGTAGAGCAGAAGCTGGCGTCACGCAAATGCACCAACCTCTCCTGAAATATATTTAATAAGAGCAGCAACGCGCTAATCATGAATTCATGACGAAAGCGAAGTGTTCCGACGCCCACAATCATCATTATCACATTTTCCTTTGTTACAGAGATATGCCAAACCTAGAGCTATGCCGAATGCTGATTCCAACTGCTTTCACGATTGATATCGTGGCACAAGTTTGCGCTTTTTTACAGCCGTAGGAGTTCGTCGCAAGGAGAGTTATTCTAATAAGCAGCACAGTTCCACTCTTCAGTACACTTATCGTTAAGGATAGCAATGGAATGACGATAAGAACCATTCTCGAGAACTTTAATGACATATTGTCCCGTGGTCACATGGCCAGAAATATTAATCTGATTATCTAGAAAGACTGCTGCAATAGCAAATCCTAAGACACATCGTTGAAAACTCTGGGCAGTTACTTTCCTATCGGTGCCATTCTTATCGCACGTTTGAGTACAATAGTGTCGAATATGTTAGAGAATTTATACAGCTTTGTGGTGTTGTCATATGCAATAGAATACGTAGCAAGAGCTTCCCCGTTGCAATAAACTTTGTCGTATCGGCGCACTTGAGGAACAGTAAGAATAACGTATAAATACATATCCATGATGACTTCTCAAGAGCACCTCTAACGTGGGGCAACAACACAGATATCTTCACTCGTCTGACACAATCCGCACAATACAATCGGCGCTACGCCGATAACGCTGCCAAGGTCTTTATTGCGCAATGAAACAGACTGCGACAGAATGAAACACGTTGCTTAATGAGGAAGACCGATGTGTCAAGAATATACGAATTGGCTCAAGTGCAAGTTACAACCAGCAAGCACTTTGTTAATCTTCTTGTTGTTGCAGGCAATATTGTAGTGAACTATCAAAATTTAGAATGGCGCTCAGTCAAAAGCAACTCAACGAAACTCTAAAACAAGGCAGAAGTTAAGGGTATAATGCACGCTTCAAGAGATAAATTCGTGAACACGGGTTGTCGCTGAAACCGACGGTTCGACAAGCGGACATGTCTCCTTCAAGGCTCCAACGGCTTTCTTTAGCGCGCCTGTGTATGCGGTTCGAGCCCTCTCCTCCAACACGAGCGAAATATGAGGAAAGGTCAAAGTGCGAAAACGGGGCTGGGGGGAGAAAGGAGTGGCCAGCGTTTCGGATTGGGTGATGCAAAAGGAAACAAAAGACAGGCAGCGAAAAAAAAAAAGCGTTCGGTGGTGGTGGGGCATACACAGATACCTCACCACCGATGCTTGTTTTTTTTTTCTTTTTGCGCAATTTTTGCGTACGCACAGAATGGTGCAGCGTCCACTGTCGACAGCTACACCTAGCAATGGCCGCAAGCAGGAAAAAATTACCGTAGCACATTCCTTAACTATACGTGGAAGGGGCTTGCTGCATCAGAATAGCGTGATTTTCGCTTAGCTGCGTTGTCTTTTTGAGAGTAGGCTTTTTCGAACGTAAGCTTACAGTGCGTCTTCATTCTTCTTTTTCTAGCTGGCCCAAAGATGTCGTACACATTTTTGCACACGGAGAAAAGCTGTTGCGTCATGGAGGTCAGCTACGCAGGAATCAAGAGGACGGGTGAGTCTAATTATTCGCTTTCTATGGCGGCGAGAGTCGACATCTTCGCTCAACTTCATTGGGCACAACTGATAACGCTGCAGTGAACCTCGGCCCTGAATAACGTAATAACGCCGTCGGTCCGCCCGTTCACGATAAAACTGCGCGCCACATACTATTCTTTACTGAAGATGCGCTTCGTTTCAGCGCTTTGCTGCAAGATTCCGCGATTGTTGCAAGAACCCCACACCGAAACCAACGGGAAGCGAAGCGACCGCAGACGCAGGCACCAGCTTTATCTGCCACTTTACTTCTGACCGCTCAGCCCAACTAAACCCTCTTGACTTCCGCGTGCTTATCGAGACCTCTAAGCCGAGTGGATGATAAGCAGCATCATAACGGGTTAATCTGGTCGTTTTCGAAAAAAAAAAAAGAAATTCGCGGCAGGAAGGATTTAGATTGGGTTCTCCAGAAAATGTTGTCAGCTCCCGCTCGCGCTTTCTTTGACCATGACCCGTATTTCACATAAGGCAGAACGGAATAAAGACAGGACATAAGTGCTGTACGTTATCGGGCCACAAGTAGACCGACAATTTTGGAATGGAAAAAAATACCATGGTACGACGCAATATGCACGACGCACGACGCACGATGCACGTGCAAGCTTGTAGAACAGTCCTCCTCGACAATCTTGAATGAATACTTCTCTTTTTTTTTTCTTTTAAAAACAGAATTATTGTTCCACACGTACTTCTTCGCTGGACCGGTTAGATCTGCCACCGGAATTCAATCGTGGTTTTTTCGTAGTGCGGCATCTCATCCTTCTCAGATTAACTGTTCAACGAGGATCAGCTCTGCTCAGGATTTGAAGATACGAAGGAAAATAAAAATACCAAACGAGCGAGACGACGGGGAATTTCCTTTTTAAATCCTATGGTAGCCATCTGCTGTTCGAATTGTTTTAAAGGAGCCCTGACATCAAATTTACGCATGTGGATTTTTTTTGCATCCGCGAGTAGCTATCGACCCCCAAGTAACGATTCTCGACTCAAAATGCAGCGGAGGGACGAATAAGTACCAGTGGTGTTGATTAATATATCCGGTATCGAACGCGATTCAAAACGGGAAGGAAAACCCGCCAAATTGTAGTGCTGGTAGCGCTACCTCGCGGCCACGTCGGGGCCGCTCCCCAGCTGATCCTGCTGCCACAAAAAAAGGTGACGTCACGTCCAGCTGACATCGCTGACATTTCGTCTGCTAGGAGCGGCAGGCTCGCGATCCTGCGTTAAAAGCAATGTATTTATCAACCTCGGCCGTACTGCCGGAGCACAGGAACACCAACTACGCACCTCATGTCGCGGACGTTTGGCGAGTGAATCACTGCTTTCAGCTGCAGTAGGGCACACGTATACGGTGGGAATAGCCCCGGCCTGGAGACTGGGCCTCGTATCAAACGAGAGACCGAACTGCTTCGCCAACACAGGATTCATCGTGTAGCAGCCCGCGTCAAAGTGAAGCGAGCAAATGCGGCTGCTGTTCACAGGCGTCCAGTCCCTCGGTCCAACGGCGCGCCGAACGAAGTCAACCCACTGGCTGCGTTGAGGTTCGAGGCTCGGAAATGCATGAAAGGACACGCACTTTCCGCTTTTTCCGCGCCTCGACGGGCAGGTTCGCACTACGCAGCGGCTCCCCGACATCCTGGCACGTACTGTGTCGCTCCGAGTGATCGCACTCGCGCACGACAAATCAGTCGATGCGACACGATGTACCGCACGCACAGATCAACACAGCAAGAAGAGCCACTACTGAGACCACGCCGGGCGTCGGCGCCACAATAAACACACTCAGACCGTCGACGTCATTGTCACTAGCGTATCACTAGCGTACGTCGTAGGTGTGATTCTATCACGTGTTCTATCACACCTCACACGTTGCACTAGTGTCTATGTCGCAGGGCATCCAGTTTTCCGTTGAGCGTTCAGACGCTGTTTGCCTGGTTTGCCCTCGAAATAAAATAACTTCCACGCGACGGACGGCATTCAAATTTGGCCAAGACGACCTATGCATACCGAGAAATCGAATGAAGGACACATCTCGACTTTGAAATTTGATGTCAGTGCTCCTTTAAGGCCGGCATCCCACGGGGGTCGTCGTCCACACTTTCTAGCCCATCTGGGAAAGCGAAGCCTGAGAAGGAGAGCAGGGTTAGGCACTAAACGGGTGAGAGGAAAACCCAGTCTGGCGATCTGAGCCTGATAGAGAAAGGGCAGTGACGTGATGAGGGTTACGAAGGTAGCAAGGAGGAGAGCAAAGGCGAAGCTGTTATAGGGAGTGGAGTAGGTGGTGTGGAGAGGACGAGGGAGTAGGAGCGCGATAGGCTTTGCCGGTGACAGCAGTCAGCTCATGGTAGCGCGCCCCCCGAGCACAGATGGTGCTTGTGAGAGAGGAGTAAAGACGTGCCGGGCGTTGGCTAAAAGCAGAGAAAAGACGCGTTGGTAGCACTAGAATCACTGTATATGCTCGGCAGCATACGCAGGGACACTAGGTAGCACCAGCTCCGCTGTTTAAACAGCCTAGGCGACGTTAACTATGTTGAATCTGCTAATATTTTTTTTTCTCTCGGGCGCAGCATAGACCGTACAGTGTCTCATCTCCTCACAAGATAGATAATTGGCGACATCGGCCGTAATAGGAACAGACACACAGAGCGATTTAGAGTCGAGTCCAAGCGTAGTCTGCTTTTGTTAGGCGACAGCCCGGTCGTTGTTATCTGTGGGGTGGATTATGCGCAGTAATTGATAATAATTGTTGGGGTTTTGCTTCTAAAAACCACGGTATGATTATGACAAACGCCGTAGTGGAGGGCTTCGGAAATTTCGACAACTTGGAGTTGTTTAACGTGCGCCTACATCTAAGCAGACGAGCCTCTAGTATTTCACCTCCATCGAAATCAGGCCGCAGCGGCAGGGATTAGATCCCGCGACCTACGAGTCAGCATGTCAAGCACCATAACCGCTACACAATCGCAAGCGGTGCGGTAACTGATAGCATCCGTAATCTTTTGGGTAGATCTTACAGCAACGTACGTTGTCTGTGGCTATGATCCGGGGCTTTAAGGCTCTCACGCGAAAAAACTCTCCCCTTGATACTCTCGTGAGAGTTTAAGAGCCATGAATAAAAGCCAAATCATATCGAAGCTCACTCAGAACTAGATAGAAGTAGTAAAGAAGGGCTTCCGAGGCAACGCTCCTCCCCTCCTCGGGCAGGAGCGAGCGTGGGAAAGGCGCCTTGTTCGTCCTTCTACCTTTCTTTTTTAAATTAAGCACGAAATGTTTTTGGCAGCCATTGTCGGCGGCCTGCAAGCGACCTTGTGCCATTCGCAAGTGTCGTTATCCGGGCACTTCAAGCGAGAACATCCTGGCATTTACGCGAGAAAACGAGAGACCATATACATCCGGGCACCTAGCCAGCAGTTCAAATCAGCGCGGTCTCTTGCAGGGAACCTTTTTGCAGGGCCCCATTACTAATGCGAGACCTTTTATGGATATTCGTAAAACTGGAAGTAAGTCATCGACCAGATATTGTTGCAAGAAAATCAAATACAAGTGAGCTGTCTACCAAGAGGTTATGCTGATTCATTTTTCCGGTATTTATACTTCGCACTTTTTTGTCGTGAAATGGAATCTACAGCACAGGATATTGAAGCCAGATATTTGCAAATATCTGTTGAACGCTATAGTAAACGGTTTCTAATTTGGCAAAACGTAGATGAGTGTGCTTGGCTACTGAAATAAAAGGTGTGGGTGTCTAAATGAAGTGCAGTAGTCGCATTTCAAACGGGGCCTGAACTCTTGATGCCCATTTCCTGCGCAATAAAAGTGCGCGTTAATCAAGCCCAAGTGATTGAAATTATCCGGAGCCCTCCAATGCAGCGTCTCCAGCAGCCTGAGTTGGTTTTGTGACGTTAAACCTTATCACTAATTCCAGTGAAAATACACTAGCACTGACAAATTGGTTAGGTTTGTAGGCGAGGGGCTGCTGGTTGTACAAGTGACCACACGACACTTACGCGATATAACATTTCGATAACGAGTGTTCATTCTTGATCTTGCAGTGCTAGAGGTGGAGAAAAAGTCGACACAGGAAGAGCCCGACGAACGACACTGCGTGTTGTGGGTGAAGGAAGACGCATTGGACGCTCACCATGCATCGTGCGAAGAGCACTTCTTGCGTAACTGCGTCACCGAGCACGTGTACACTGTTTACAACAGGACGGAATGCATATCGGCGCAATCGGATTTGCTTACACACATCAGTAAACAGGGCTATTGGGTAATAAAAGAAATGAACGCAATATAAAATGATCGCATTGAAATAATTATTTGATTTTCGCATCTGACAAGTGCAAACACTGTTGCCGTGTAAACAGAATACACTGCAGGAAAGACGAGAAGAGAAAAGAGTATCAGACAACACCTTACTTGCGACTTAAAATCGTTGCCAGAAAGGTTCGTGTAAACTGTTGATAGTTCCTGCGCCGTAGCGCTTACCGCATCTATAAGGGGGACAGCGTGAAAAGAGAGGGGACTTGAAAGAAAAGAAACGGCAGTGCTGTTGTTTTTTCCACCTTCTTGTTTTCCGTATCGGCGTGTTGTTCTCCTGTAGGTATGTACCTATAAGTCCAAGCCATCACGGTGCAGACTGTCAAGGGCTGTGTTGGAGTTGCCTAAGCTATATGCTTTTGTTTTTAGAAAAGTACCTCTTTTTGGTTGCGCTGGCACAATGTAAAGAACAGGAAGCAGTCGGCAAGTTCTGCGGTGGTAGATATTGCCACGTGCGCTTTTTTTATTGCAATAGCAATTATATGGACACTCTCGGCTGCTTTCTGCCGTCGGCGTCGCCGTTGCCGTCATGCCCCGTATCTGTATATAAATACCACGAAGAAAAATATTTCAGAGAAATATCTTCCGACGCGTGGAATCGAACGGGCGACCTCTCGCTCCGCCGCGCACGGCGCTAACCGCTAGGCCACGGAAGCGCACGTCCTTCCGCATACTAACGGTGAGCTATTTATGTACACCATTCACCGCTGGCGGTATGCCGATCTCGGGGGAATGTCAGCGTGTTCTCTGCCGTACCAGCAAACCAGCCAGATGGCGCAAATCGCGCTCGGCGCCCCACTCGTTGCGATGCGTGGGCTCCTAACCTACACTTTGGCCTGCAGGGCGTAGTCGCCTTTGCCCGGGTGCGCGCCCGCGCGGGCGCGCTTATTTTGGGGATGGGGGGTATCGGGGGCAGTTTTACGTGGTGTGCTTTCGCCGGAAATACTGCGTTTAGGTTACAGAGCGCACAAAGGTCACTTCGCTCGCTGCAGAGGCCCCGTTTCCGAAAGAAGCGCGCTGTATAAACACAGTGAAGTAACAACTGTGGCACTTGTTAGTTCGCGCTCGTCCTGCGTGTGTTGTTTTCGTGCGTCCTTTACGCTTGAGCAGTGCGCTCGAAGTTTCGGTCTGCTTTCCATTCTTAGCGTGAAATGCCAATTTGTTGACATCGCATTCATTGCTTCGCCCTTGCAGGGAAACTGTGACTTTTTTTCTATTTCCATGTAACCGCCCGTTAAACGCAAAACCACTGCTTGCGCAAACCACGCGCGAATGTGTGGGAACATTCTCGATAATTGTAGTATCTTCCGTTGAGATTTTGCGCCCAGCACGAACAATAGGGTCTATTCCGGAGCTATCCCGGCCACCAACGATAAAGCTGTGATCTTCGATGCCACATGTATTAAAGCCGACGCGCTGTATGGTTGATCGGATCATCGACGACCGACGTCTGTGCTTTCCGCTTTCGCTGCACTTAAGGGTGTTGGTTTCTTTGTTTTTTTTTTTGCTGGGCGCAAGTTCGCCCAGTAAAGCGTTTCATCTTTACCAGCCGCCGCGTTTTGCTTTCTTCAAAGTCACAACAACGTGACAGTATCTTGGGGAACACTGAAATTGATAACGACATGGCAGGTCGGGACGAGAACGGCGCCTTTCTTCGAGATGGCTGCAGTGAGGGGCAGGTGTGCGACATGTTAAGCTTGGCACACACGGTCCGCCCTGCAGTATACCAATACACCAAAATTTGTAAGGCGAAGCATTCCGGTATGACTAACATAAGTGACAGGTACTGCGCGACGTGACTGTATGACCAAAGTAAAGAACAGGTGGCAACATAAAAATCATGACAATTATGTCGTGCATGGCATAGTTTACATGCCACTCACACGATGTGCTTGTGGCCATTTTGCTGGCCTGACATATACTAAAACTGATATGACGTGACATTACTCTATGACGAACATAAAAGACCGGGGGCAACATGAAAATCAATGCATGCATGTCATGTACGGCGTGGTTTACATGTCACGCTCATGATGTGCTGGCTGCCGTTTCTCTAGCTTGACATACACGAAAACTGGTATGGTGTGACTTTATGACGAACATAACTGACATGTCGTAACATGAAAATCATGAAATGCATATCATGTAAGGCACTATTTACATGCCTTGCTCATGGTGCGCTCGCGGCTGTTTCGTTAATGCGATATCTATAAAAAAACCGCCAGGCCTGCGCGGAAGGCGCAGCACAGTCACAGCGAAAGCTGGAAGGGCGGCCTTTCTAGAGCCTTTTTTAAACACTCTTGGGGCAACTACTACAAGCGCACTTGCATGGTGCCCACTACGCCATAAATAATCATAATATTTGTGTAGTGGGGAAGCGTCTACTCTACCAATATTCTTCATTCTTCGGGAAAGCGCGGTACCCGCTACACACTTGTAACGCATTATGTGCACTTTGTTGCTTCTGTGGCTGACGACGATGAAGAATTATGCCATTTTGTAATGGGTTGGAGCATTGAACGACCCACTCGTTGCGCATTTCGTATTGTGTGACGCCTGGTTGTTACTTTACTGTTCTAAAACGCTTTACAACACGCGTTAACGCGATTTCTTACCCGACATAAAGCCTGCATAGGATCACTTTGCACTGCAGTTTCAAGCAGTGGCGTAGCTCAGTGGTAGAGTGCTGGGCTGCCACGCAGAGGACCCGGGTTCGATTCCCACTCTGTCATAGGTGATTTTTTATTTATTTAGTTTTTTTCTTATTTCGTGCGATATTGGTTACGGACACCGGCGGCGGCGGCGGCGGACAACTACGGCGCAAAAACGACCCTTGTTGTGATCTCATAACAGCTTTCGCTGTAAAATCGGTATGGTGCGCCGCCGGCGCACACAACGCATAAATTACAGATGGTTACATGAAAATACGCAGGTCATGTTCGGTACGATTTGCATGCCACAGTCTTGGTGCTGTCGCGGCCATTTCGTTAGTTTGATATATACCAGATTTGGTTAGGCGGGACTAGGGTGTATGATGGAGATAAGTGACAGGTCGTAAGACGCGAATAATGACATTTATACCACGCGCGGCTTCATTTACATGACAAGGTTTTCGGGCGCTGGCGGCCATTTCGTTCAGTGGATATGTAGCAATATCGGTATGACGTGGAATGACTGTATTAAAAAACATACATTATAGGTGTAACATGAAAATCATGACATGTATGCCATGTACGGCATGATTTACGTGCCAGGCTCATGGCGCGCTCGTGTCATGAATGCCTTTATTGGCCTCCGAAACAAACAATGCGACTTCTCGCTGAATGCTTGGCATTGTATTGATTCCTGCAATGCGTGGAATCTACCGAATTTTTCGCACACGAAAGCGTCAGTATAGCTACCTGTAAAAAATTTGGTGACTGCAGAAGACCAAATGCCGATATATAGCAGCAGCTAATTCCGATGTCCTTGACTATAGTTCATGTAGTTCGTGAGAGACTATTGCCAAGTAGACGGGCTTTCGATGGTTCTACTTGTTCCTGCTCGGTGGCCTTGAAATTATACATAGTTTTACGTGCCGAGACTTTGTCGCCCAGGTGTTCTTTCACCTTTGATTCACCGTTAATTAACTTTTGTACATTCTGACATCTAAGTCATAGTTAATTGACATTTTATTAAAATGAATTAATTTTAACGTTTCATTGAGTTTAGTAAAATTTCAAATTCATGTAGCCTCGGAAAATCATATTTTTCAGCTACAGCAAACGCTACTGTTAATTTTTTTTCGTAGATCTCAAAAGCATTCGAAAAAGTTGATAAACTCAATGATGCCTCATTCATGGACGCACAAGATGCTTTCTTTTGCAAGTGATTACTTGATGTCATAATTTGATATTTAAGCGCAGCTATGACATTTCCGAGAAAGAACAATATGGAGCACACCAGCCGCTGTCATCTAGAACAGCGTGTCTCGCACCCATTTTATTCCAAAGAGTGCGACAGCTGAGTCTTCCGTGAAAATCTTGTGGTTCCTGGCACAATTCTGTTGAAAAGAAGATAAAAGTACGAGGTACCTGTATCAGAGTGTCGCCATAGCATATACTTGTTCAACAAAAAAATGGACTTTCTCTATCTTCTGTTCGGTTCCATGTACCGAGAGAAATCAAGTATACAAGCGTTATCCCAGTTTGTGCTGGGCAACCGCTCGCGGTTTTGTTTTTAACATTCGAGCATGAGCAGAAATTATTAACTTACAAAATCATTATTCGTGTTCGTGGGGTCACTAAGGCTGCTCATTGAGACGTTAGGTCAATGACGATGCGTTTTGAAGAGCTTCCTGTGCACTACTGCAACACTTGCTCTTCGCAAAGGAAAAAGGTATACAACCTTCACCCATAGCGAATGCGCCCGCACTTGAAATGTACCCTGGAACTGATGGCCCTAAATGATATACATAGGAGTGGTCAGGAGCAGTGGGTACTGGGCCAAGCAAGTGGGCTCTCAGAAAAAGTAATGCATGCAGTGGCCGAACCGGATCACTTTCTATCTACTGAATCTGGTTATCCTGGCACAACTAAACCATGCTCTGAAACCATGTAATGGCAGCAAAATTAACATAGAAGCACGGTATTGTGCCGTCCAGAGAGGCATGAAAGCGTTTATGGTAGTTTCCACAGTGGGGAGCAGTTGTAGGTGTGCACTTAATTGTCATCATGATCTCCGCTTAAGAAATCTTAATGGGGCTTATACTAAGCACAAGGACAGCTGTCTATGCGCGGTAGACATGTTGTCCCAATTCCTCAGTGGTGTACCCAATAGTACCTAGCTTAAAAGGGAATGGTAGCAAGGACGACATTTTTTAAGTTTAGAAAATAAATTTTATTCTGTTCGGGCTGCAGTCTATACGACATCACATCAGCCATTGTTCCCAAGCGCTTTACAAACTGTGGAAGTAAGAATTTATGGAGCTGAATCAGAGCCATCACGGCTACCACATTTGTAGAGATGTGTGAAATGCGTTTGGTTCAAATAAACTAGCACCCACGCTAATAATACGTGGGCAACTTTCAGACCTGGGGTGAGTCGTTAAAACGATGCACAAAAGAATAGTGTGAGAGACATACATGCCTTAGAAGCGCAGCTAACCGATGCTCTGAGACCATTTAAGCGATTGGATTGAAGATTTTCTGCATGGTAATTCCGTTTAGGGCTAATAGACCTTTTTCAAGCTATCCCAGAACGCCCCGCGGGCGCGCGGAACACTATGGGAAATGTGTGTACGCCGAGCGAGCCGGCTGTTCGGTCGCCCGCTGCTCGTTCGCGCTGTGGGAGCATTTAACGAAAACAACGCGTCGTCGCTTGTTGACTGTTATTAAATTATAAATACTACCCATGTCGAACGCATCTGCATGTATGCATGAAATGTAAAAGGAATAAGGCAGTCAGTATTACCGAGCGGATGTAGGTATATCGGATGTCGCAGTGAAGCGGCATGCGAGTTATCGCGTGCCGATAAATGTTGTCAAAATGTACTGTCATGAGCGATGTGAGCTGGAACATCGAATTTATATTTATTCAACGATTACTTGTTCACAAACCGCGAAGTGGCTTGTGATCGAGCTGTTGATTCCAAACTGCAGAGAGCGGTAACAGTATTCCGCTGCGTGTACAGATGATTATTTGATTTTAATTGACAAGTCACGCGCTGTACAAAGAAGTGAATACAAGGAATGGGACTAGAATCCACTTGCGAGGTGCCTTGCTCTGATAATTTGCAGTTTCTTTGGGACATGCTTACCACAGAGCATGTTTGCTGGCAGCGTGCTTACGTAGTCCGTCCACCTTCAGCGAAACCGGGTTTCAATTTCGCGTCGGCGCATACGAATATTATTAAACAAGGAAGTGTGTTATTGCTTACGCACGGCATTAGAAAAAAGCGCACATAAGCTGAGCAGTAGTTTCCAGCTGCAAATCGATCACCCCAAGGAGGCGTGGTATCTTGCACATCATTGCATCAGTTGCCGAAAAGCTTATTCGCATTGCATAGACAGATAAATACGGACGTCTTCCACCCGTGAATAATATAGAAACTGGGAATATTTCTGGGAATATTCCATATATGCATGGTAAGTAACATGGCCTGACAAATGTAGCGAAGCAATATGGCGTGAGGGTTGTGTTCTCCGCACCAAATAAGCTCAGTCGCATTTGTTCCGCAGTGCACAAGACTTCGATGGGTCTGTAGTGGGGAAAAAAAAGCGGTCAGATGTTTTGTCAATTGTTGTATGCGAGTTGTTAACTGAATTCCTCCTTATTGCGTTCACATGTGCACCGGCCTTACTGGTCGATGCATTAACGCGCGCCTCGGACAGCATTGAAATTCATCGAATGGAGCCGTCTCATCTCGCCTTGCATTGTCAGTCATGCAAATATAATCCTGAAAAGCTCACCTGCACTGTAAAGCCCAGCAATTTTGTACCGTAACTCAATCAGACCACGCGAGAAATCTCGGGGGCATATCATGTCATAAAGAATGCCGCACTTTGTTTAAGTCTCTGTTACAAGATAAGGAATTCAACTTTATTAATCGACTGTAAACACACCCCTGGGTTGTTTGCGTTTTTGTGCCTCTTTATAACATGAGCGACGCACCCTCATTTTAGTATGTATGTTTTTCACACGTGCAATAAATTTTCACTTGTGAGTGAGCGCTTGTGGTGTGTGTAGTATTTCTATTCCAACCTGCAGTTAGGCCAAATAAGGTTGGTAGGCCCTTATCGATTCTTACCTACAACGCGAGCAACGCGCAGGCTCTCTAGTATGTTATTTTACCTAATGCTGACTATACTTTCTATACTCTTTAAATATCACAACCTGACATTCTACTCCTCGATAATGTCAATGGACGTACATTCCAAATGCATCCACGAATTATAGACGACTCCTGCATTTCATAAGCAATCTAGTTGTATCTTTATTTATGCCATTTATGTCGCAAGATGTACTAGCGCAAAAAAAAATAAAATAAATAAGTGATGCTTCTGAACCACTCAACTGGTTCAACAGTGGGTGAGATGGAAATCATAGAGAGGCCATCGTAGCTGAACACTGAAGTTCACGATAGAATTACGCAGTAATATTTTGCACCTTGCCGAATTCACTTTATCTGAGAAGTGCTGGCCCGACGCAGGCGGAAAGCAAAAGCTCGTCGCGGCTGCTGCTGTGGCGTACACACTTTTCCCATGAGCGCTTGCGCGCCCGTTGGCGGCGCTCGTGTACTTGAAAAAGGTCTATTCTCAGCACTGCAGTAAACCCAAAAATATGCTGGTATTTTTACGGCTTTTAGACCGGGTTTTTGGGCGATAGTGTACGTTCTTCAGCTTGCCGTCGTTTCATCGGAGGTTCCTTGGTGTACTGCTACAGGAGCGTAGCCAGAAATTTTTTTCGGGGGGGGGGGGTGGGGGGGGGTTCAACCATACTTTATGTATGTTCGTGCGTGCGTTTGTATGTGTGCGTGTATATATACGCAAGCAAAATTGAAAAATTTCGGGGGGGGGGGGGGGGGGGCGGGTGGAAACCCCCCAACCCCCCCCTTGGCTACGCCACTGTACTGCTATAATCAAAGCATCTTTTAAGCACCGTAGCACGTTATGCCGGGAAACATGGTGCACGAAATCTAGAAACGTTTGTCGTTACATAACTTTGGTCTCGTAGACGAGCTGTTACAAACACCACTGCATCATATTGAGTGATAAACAAAAATTTCATATGAATGTGCCATCAGCAATGTACCTTTTTAAGGAGGGTAGTATGCGCATGCGCAGTTGCGGCGACATGGCGCGTGCCATGTTTTTTCGGGAGCGAGCTGAGTGGCACCATGCGTTGCAAGTTTACAATTTATCCGTAAGAATACCAGGCCAACGAGATTGGCTACCGGCGCTAGACGGTCAGCTTCGGAGGCCACGGACCCCCCCAGTTTACATTTCGGCGATCTACACCGGAGGCGCTGTTCGGACCTGAAAAGGGTCCGTTGCCCGTAACGCAGCGTTTTGGGCGTGTTGGCATGTCATGCTGAAGCTTATAGCACACGGGAAAAACACGGACAAAGAACGACGTAACACACACACAGGCGCTACGTTGTAGCGCTTGTGTATGTCAGGGCTTTCTTTGTCCGTGTTTTTTCGTGCTCTATAAGCTCCAATGCACATGCCTTAAGTGATGTCTGAATATCTCGTTTAGAAGTGCACGTAAATTTTAATGTGGCGAACCTCTGTGCATCTAACCCTTCTGTGAACTGAATGACGGAATAATTGTTGAATTGAACGTATCCGTACAATCTATGTGACAATGAAATTCTGTTAGCACCACCGGAAAAGTTTTCGCCGTCTTGACGAATTTAAAGCAGTCCAAACGTCTGCGCGCAAGAATTATCTGGCTTCGATCCTTTCGGATGCAAGTGTTCCTAAACCGTACGATAATGTACTTCACGATATCTGGTGATGAGAAATGTTCCATATACGATCTCGGAACTTCAATCACATGTTGCTGTCAAGCGAATAGTCATTTCAGTATAATTCGCACCATCACCGTACTGTAAAAAAATAATCGAACAATTTTACTTACAACGCCGTCGTAGTAGAGGCCACTGGGATCTATGCCAGCCTGCTCTTCTATCCAGTCCTGAAATAATAAGACACGTCTGGTTTTCCACCAAAGTGCAAGAAAATCTTGGTGGTAAACTCAATAAAATCACGTCGCAGCAAATTTTTTGTTCGCCCCTATGGTTGATGTTCGTTATTTATAAGGAAAATAGCACTTCAAATTCCTTCAGTCGCGTCGAAAAACTCACTGTCCTGTTTCCCTCCAGCTGCATGTAACGCATCTTCAAAACGTGAAACTCGTAAGTGACACCAAAATTTGGGGGGACTCTTCAAGAGTTAAAGGCGATAGCGTAATCGGGCCCTACATGCATAACCTTCCAACTTGCCAGCCTGGCTTCGCTTCTTGGTGGACAACTCAGACGTGCCACATGAAGAGGAACGTCTGTGAGCGTAACTTATAACATAGGCCCTTTCAAACTATCCTAGAAAGCCGTCTGCAAGTAGAGTAGCGAAGTGCCCACTACCCCATAATTCTTCCTTTTACAAGTTCGCAAAGTAGCCACTACGCATCCGTAAGGCAACGCACGCACCTGCGCATCCGTCCACTTTGTTGATGCTGTTGCTGCTGCTGATGATGATTAATTATACCTGAGCGCTTTGTCATGAGTAAGCCATAAGCCATTAAACTAGCCGCTCGTTGCGGAACTCGTATGTTTGATGCCTGGTGAAAGTCTACGCTACTACTACGCAATATTACATGTGCTAATTAAAGTCCTCGCACTACTTAACATTCATATAGTGTCTTTTACGAAGCAATTCTGAGGCTCGGACGTGGCTCTCTGGTAGAACACCTGCTTGCCACGAAGATCTGTGTTCGATTCCCACTCAAGCCGAAGATTTTTCTTATTCCTTTATTTACATCTATTCTTCTTAATTTTCGCTCACGGTGAACACTGATTTTTCACTCTCAACCAACGACGCCAACACCGACACCAGAATTTCTGCGAAACGAGCTCTTGAACGCTGTCACGTTAAAATTATTAGTACAGTGCATTCCGCTGCAGGAACGCCGTAAAAACTATCGAGCTATTGATGGTCGAAACTGCGTAGGCATCGTTGTCGTACATCATTTCTCAAGTATTCGGGGCAGAACCAACGCACCACCTGTGATAGACTAATAGAAGCAGGATAAGATTATTCCAGGCATAAAATGAAGACTTAATTTCGCAGTTAGACTGTTCCAGAGGTTACCCACAATGAAGTATCTCATCAGCATCGTTATTACGCGCCATAACTCTATAGTTTGGTTAGGAAAAGTAACTGCAAAACACACTGGACCCAGAAAAAGACAACACGAAGCTGTGGTACGTCCCGTGTGTTTTTGGAGTCAATTTACTGATCGTGGATCACCAACTTGCCTACAACCACACTCTTTTACAGACAGAGGTAGGAGCAGATTGAAAATACTTGTAGCGAATCCTGGTAATCATTGCAGGGGTTAAAGAACGAATCAGCTAGGAAGAGTACGTTTTCCTCGTTATTCGGCGAAACGCGGAACTTGTGCGCGTGTCTGTTATAAAAGGATAATGTCGCCGGCCACTACGACAAAAACTTGGAGGACGCTTGAGCTTCGCCTTCAAGAGTACAACTCAAT
>JALIZH010012442.1:0-76795 GCA_030522465.1 Rhipicephalus appendiculatus
GCTTAGATAAGAGCCAACCAAGCCTACGCTTGATCGGAACGAATGGAAAACATAATATGCAGATAAAGGGTGGAGAGTTTGTCGTTGGGGTGCCTGTTACAGCATAGAAAAGCACAGAGGGAGGAAAGAACGCCAAATATTGATTTTCACTATTCTGAAATGGGCCGCTAGGGCTGTCCGCTGTGCCTGTAGACGCTAGCGTGATAACTTTTAGATCACGCTAGACTGTACAAGCAATGCTAAAAAATAACTCGAAGGCCAATGTAAAGTCCCATATTGCAAGAAGAGTTCTTCATGATGTGTCACAAAGGAAAGGTGGTCCGGCTAGGTACCGCACCTAGATTAGGCACCAGCCCGCTAAACGTAAAGATCATTTAAGTGAGCAGCGCTTCGGATAAAATGTGTTTGTGAAAAGGTGGTCGGCTCTGGATTTTGGTCTTGCGTATACGCCTCATCCACAAACTTTGCATAACAGTAAGGAATAAAAAAATATCATAGGACACTTCATCAGGAGCACTTCATTAACATATTAGGGCCAGTTAGTGATGGAGGGTTCAGTATAACACATCTGTATTTATACGAAACAGCTTCACGTTTTTTTTTTTCGTGACAGTTTTCATTTCATGATTCGTTCGATCTTTCAGGTTCCATCTGCTAATTTCTTACCTGAATTGGTTGTTTCTTCAAACTTCTGCGCACGTTTCGGTTTGTGGGAATTCTTGCATGAGGTTTGCTTCGCAGTTCAGTTTCTTATAGTCCCCTTTTCTATGGAATATTTTTATACAGTATTACGCAACACACTATATAAAGATTTATTATGTATGCTCTTCCATTCTTCGTTGTACACTCACTTTAACTCGATATTTGAGGCAGTGATGTGCTCAAGATGTGTATGCGTTCAAATTAAATAAAAATATTCTAGAAACATCATTCTGAAACATTCTAGATGAAAACAGGGTTACAAAGAAAATATATTTTTGTTAGTCGGTTAAGTGTCGTCTGTCGTATGTACCCTGGGCAACAGAGCATCGCTTAATTCGACGGTAACTGTGATCTCTGTGATGTACCTGAGACAACACAGAATTGCTTAGCTGAAGAGACGCCATGCTATTCTCGAGGCCAACCTTATGCACTGCGTGATGGCACAGACGGACTGGCAGGTTGAGTGCCCACTGGCAACGCTGCCTCCATCTCTACTAATTTCTACTCTCCAGTTTCTAATTCTTATGAGCAACACGTGCTCTTTGGGATCCTGAAAAAAAAACAAATCCACAACAAAATGAAGCTGGGCTGTTTGTCTTCAACAAGATTTCACTACTTGAATCTACACTGGTCTCATGGTAGTTCTGCTGACTGATTTCGGTGCGCAGGTTAAAAGAAAATCCTACTGAGATATGTAAAGTTCCTATTGAGTTTTTAACTGGAATGCTTCAAATTGAATGAAGCAAATTTTTTTACGCTATGGGAAGGTGCACGGAACCTGTAACATTTCATTCATCCATTTGCAAGTTACGTCTTCCTTGAAGATCAAGAATGAGGGAAAGATTGTCCTTATCGTTGTACATTCTTGCTTATCGAAAGTTATACTTAGTGTTAAATATTGTCACGTGGTCGTGACGTTGACCCAAGCAGCAGTCGGTATGTTCAAGATGAAACTGTTTATTAGGCCGAACTTGTGGCAGGTAAACTGGAAGTCAGATTACAGCAATACACACTGGCACTGGTAGCGGCGAACGGAGCGTCGGCCGTCGATCAACCGAATACAGCACAAGTATAATACAAAACGCGCATGGCAATATATTACAATTTGTTCCAAATATCGCTTACATTATATTTAGCCATAAATTAGGCGCTGACCTGGATTGGATTGGATACTTTCGCCACATTTTGCTTGAGTTATGGCTGCTTCCTAAATCTGGCCAACGGCAACTCTGACGAATACAGACGTAAAGACGCTGATATAGAAGGCAGATGCTGCTTTTAGGAAAAGAAGTACGCTTGTCGAAGAGTTCATCGCAGCGACATTGTATTCTCAGCTATTTTTCACCACGTGGCAACCCGACATCATCTCACAGTAGTGTGATGCAACTGTTTCCTTACCTTTCAACAGCACACATCAATAGCTATATGTACAAAGAAGTAGAACGCTTCTGTTTTGTAGCTAGCACACACACAAGACGTGGAGGTGTGTGTTTCACATGGAATAGGTCGTGCACTTATGTCAGCCCAACAAGGCTTCTTCTCGTGCGTTGAGTTCAAGAATGTGCAGCCGTAAGTACTGTTTTTTTTTTCAATTTCGATGTACTCGCAGATGCTTTAATTACAAATCTGTAGTTATCTAAAAAAATACAATCTCTCAGTGAAACCGGGAAGGAAGTCAGTAGGAGTCCAGTAAACCGTCACGCGCTTGTTGGCATAATAATATAGAGAAGAGTTAGGAGAAGAAGAGAGAGGCGACTTCAAGCCTTGGTGGAGGTGTTACAGGGATTACAATTTTCACAAGGGAGCGCAACTTCCTAAGCGACTTCCACTTAGCACCTTCCTTGAGTGGACTGTCGGGTCAGAAGAGTGCCTGTACCTACTTTACAGATACGTGCACCAGGCGGCAGCGCTTCTCGTCCTCCCGTAGTAGCGGCAGGTTCGCTACCGCAGATCTGATGGACTATAGCAGATCTGATGGTTCACTTTTTTTAGGAGTGCCCCCCACAGGAGCGCGCTTATTCGGAGTACTCATTGACTCATTATAATAAAGAATTCTTGCAAGGTGCATTGAATTAGCTTTGTATAGCTGCCCTTCACTTACAGAATGTGATTAAACGAAATGTTGAGCTGCATGTTATGCTACCTGTATTAATTGATGGATAAAGCTTACTTCCCAATTACTAATGCTACCAGAATGGTGACCAGACTTGTTACAAAACAAAAAGCAGTAGCAGTGTGAGAGACGAATTAAATTACGCTGAGGTTCTTAGTCGACTGCATTGTTTTTCCATTGACGCTTTCTGCGCCTCCCAAAGCATTGCACGTCCTCCTGTGTCGGCCCACTTATCGTATCAACTCATGACGTGACCTGCTGTTGCCCTTTAATGACGTCACGTATTTAGAACTCGGTGAAGTGATTATGACGTCACAAGATGAAGTCACAACATCTCATGATGACGACATCACTGGCGTCGGTTAAATGAGTTCTAGTATACACCTTCATGCGCTTTCCACGTTTCTTTATTTCCCTGCTCTGCAGTGGAAATCAAATCCCCTTGCCATTCACAGTGCAGACAAACGCTGCATCATTTCAGCAGTGGTGCGCTATGAGGTTGAACATTTACTATTGCAAATTATTACAAGCGCTTTCATAAGTTAAGTTCCAGATCAACATGAAAATATTAATACAAAGTGAACGCATCAGATGCCAACGACGTTAGCATTTCGGAAACCACACTGTTGTTCCCCTTATCTAACCCGGGTTAGTCTTGACGGGAAGGCGGGTGGCTTGTAGGCTTGTTGGTACCTCGGCCTTTTTTCTTCTTTTGCTGAAATAGAGATTTTGTGCAAATAAGGTCGTCAATTTCTTCTTTAAAACAAAACAACATATATGTGCACTTTGACCACGCAACGTTGTCTAGTTTTACGTATTGCTTATCCTAAGAATGCATTGATACGTGAGGATACCACGTTATACTCACATGCACAATAGCAGTTTTGTTTCGCCGAAGGAACGCTGGAAGGAAGTGGAAATCTAAGGGCTGGTTTTTGTCATTGTTAGATACAATATTAATTCAGAACAGACAATTATGCCAAGGAACGTATCGGGCATATTATTAGTAATTGTAATGCAAATGTGAAGAAACATAAAGCGGACGATAAAAGCATCGGACGCGTTATTCGAAGGCCCCAGGTTTGGTCCCTGCCAGCGGCAAAGTTCTCTTTTCGTCCACTTTTCTTTCTCGCATTTGCATTACAATTACTACTAATAACATCCCCTATACTTTCCTTGGCATCATTGTCTGTTCTCATTAATACTGAAGCAAGGCTGTTCTTCTGATGGTTTATATTTACATATTTATTAAGCCCATATTGTCAGTTTTTTTTCTTGTTAAAACAATATTTTTATCATAAAATGCACAATTAATGAGGAAACATAATGCAGAAAGAGTTCCACAATGTTTCTAGAATGTTAAAGAATGTCTGTGCAATGGAATAGCACACTGATAACAGTACAGAATTTGTGCACAGCTTCTGCATAAAAGTCAACAGCTCATTTTCCATGCAACTAGCCTTCTCTCTTGTACTTCTAAAATGATGCTGTTGATAACGCAGCCAAAACTTGAACAGAAAATACCAGGTGACGCACAGTTAGTAGATCCAGAGCGAAACATAATGTCCTTTTTGCAGCGACTTTCTCGCGGCGTACTTGAGTTGAGTACATTCTTAAAGAGAGCCAAAGAATGCGTGTTTTTCTCCAAGAAAATTAGACTGCATACAATTATGTCCAGCTAAAATCTAATAAAACTACACAGCCACACACGCACAAAACACTAAACCTGAAAGAAATAAAGATTGAAGTAACGTCAGAAAGTTCACCGACAATATTTGTTTGGGTTACGCCCCGAAAACAAGATGCGTAATGAGAGACGCCGTAGTCGAAAGCTCCGAAAATTTCGACCACTTGGGGTTCTTTAACGTTATCATAAATCTAAGCACACGGGTGTCTAGAATTTGTCCTCCATAAAATTGCCGGCGTCGCTGCTGGAGTTTGATCCATCGACCATAGGTTCATAAGCTAACTACCATAAACATAAGACCACCAGAAAAATCGCTGATAGAGTGACTTTCGAAGGCTCCTAGAAGATTGTTTTCTCTGGACCTTACAACAGCGAAAGCTAATGAAAGTGGGCATGCAAGTGATCGCTCCAATTTACTGACTAGAATCTAAGCACGACAGCAAATTTCCCTGTAGCAGTAAGAATATTGAGAGCTCCTGATTACCAGAAGAAAACAATGCTTGAAAAAATTATTATTTGCAACTCATCCCGTCATATCCCCCCAATTCTGCCACTTGCTCGCTTTGGGCCCACCACGGACATATAAAGTGTAATTTTAGTCTGTAGCGGATAATAAACTCACAAAGCGGGATTGGTACTTTTGGGGGGTGTGCAGGCTCGCGTTCCAACACGAAAATAACATTGAACATAAGTGAAAATGACTTGAAAGAACCTTGCAACAATTTTCGAACATATATTTAAAACACTGTTCATCAGTAGGAAATGCTTCTGCGAGCGAATCATCCAAATAAAATTTCACTACACGCCGAAAGAATTCGCAATTTTGTTTCAGATGGTGGTGTAAATAACATGCTCTGCTGTTGCTTTCTTTCGTTTTCTGTGACGTTCATGTGAGGCGGTACGTAACGTACTACAGCCGTTATAGTTGAAACAATATCCCTGTATCTCTGGTACTGAGCGCACTAGGGGCGTGAAACCTTGACAGTCGTTGCTTCGTGTAAGCAAGTTGAGTGTGTTTGAGAATGGGCTATGCGTATTTGAGTACTGCTCTTAATTTGAGCGGACACAGGACAAATGCGGTACTCAGCAGAGACTCAATACTCGAGCGATAACTGAGCTCCGCCTCAATTTTGCACAGTACGCTTCTTGTGCTGCACTGATACCGTGGCCGCATCGTTATGCCACCATGTGCCCGCTGTCCGATCTACATCCTAGTGAGCTCGCACAAAGTAGGGCACGTGTTTGGGCTGGTTCGTTCATGATTTCCAGTAGAAAACAGCGCTACAAGACGGGACGAAGAAAGGACACAAACCACGGCGCTGACTAACAACCAAATGTGTTTTTATTCTATCATTACGCATATATATGCTCCACCACAATCTCAAGAAAAACAGAAGAGCAAAAAAAAAAGGAAAAAAACGATGATCAGCGTGAAACCTTGACAGTCGTTGCGAACGCGCGCGTCTCATTTGTGACGCTTATCACATCTATAACGGCGGCGAGGCATGTGCTAGCCTACCGTCGATTTCCCTCCTTCCGAAGGTGATGACATTTCTGTCCAATTGAGTATTTTTGTTGCCTCTGCGCAGGCTGTTCATTGTTTTTTTCCTTTTTTTTATTGGCTTTTCTGTTTTTCTTGAGATTGTGGTGGAGCATATATGCGGACTGGTAGAATAAAAACACATAATAAAACTTTTTGTTAAGCTAGTTGGTACATGCTTACTGAAATAGAAATAGACGCAAATCCTCGAGGAAGAAAATTAAAGACAGAAGAGAAAGGGTCTCTTTCTGTTCTGTCTTTAATTTTCTTCCTCGAGGGTTTGCGTCTATTTGTATTTCAGTAAGAATAAAAACCGGCACATCCCATGCACTGTGGAAATCAATGTAATGCGAAGCAGCCAGCAAGAAGCCGATCATGCTGTACATAACATGCATGTCCTGATTTACATGTCAGGACCTGCCATTTCTGTTCGTCGTACAGTCACGTCGCGTGATATAAATTTTGGTGTATATCAAGCTAGCGAACTGGACGCAAGCGGACCATGAGCGTGGCACGTATAAATGGCGTTGTAGATGACATGAATGCCAATATTTTCATGTTACCACCTGTCACTTATGTTCGCTATACAGTCACGTCCCGCAATACCAATTTTGGTGTATATCAAGCTAGCGAAACGGCCTCGAGCGCGCCATAAGGGTGGCCTGCAAGTCATGTTGCACATGACATGTCATGATTTCCATTTTACCACCTCCCATTTAGGTTCGTCATACAGTCACATCACGCAATACCAAATTTGGTGTATATCAAGGTAGCGAAACGGCCGCGAGCATGCCATGAGCGGGCATGCAAGTCATGATGCACATGAGATGTCATGATTTCCATATTACTACTTGTCATTTATGTTCGTCATACAGTCACGACACACAATAGCAAATTTGCTGCATATCAAATCTTGGCACGCATGTCATCTGTAGGGTTGAGAGCTGGGCTAGTTGGCGAGATATCATTTTAACATATGGTGTAGTAGCGCAAATTCGACGGGGTCACAGAGGACAAGAAAAACACGACACTCGCTACACTCGCAACTAATTTTATTTCAGAAGCAGCACTTCATATATAACCCAAATCCCTAGCGACACAGAAAAGAACTACGAACATAGAATCATTGCCAAAAAAACCTTTTTCAAGTGATAGTATACACGGCAGATAAGCTTATACACCTTTAGATGATATAACAAAAACCGCGCTGGGTATCATTAAGAACATTGGCGTGGATTTACACGTGCCTGAAACCGAATTTTAAACAAAAATTGGGGGGACGCTTAAGCTTCGCCTTTAAGAGTTGAACGCGATAGCGATTTCCCGTCCCTAGTGCGTACTTCAATAACTTAGTGCATACTATGTAATGGGTAGTATGCTTTAAACCAGGAGCAATTATGCGCGGCAAATGTGGGAAATGTTTTCGAACTTGCTATGCACCCACTACGGGGGTGTTAAGGGAATACGCGCAATA
The DNA here is from genome assembly GCA_030522465.1 of Rhipicephalus appendiculatus. NCBI lineage: Eukaryota > Metazoa > Arthropoda > Arachnida > Ixodida > Ixodidae > Rhipicephalus > Rhipicephalus appendiculatus. The sequence continues at coordinate 7,517 of JALIZH010012442.1, forward strand.
AGGTGTGTGCCGTTTGTAATGGGTGGCTGGCTTTAAACTATGATATCGTTATGATAGCCACGTATTCTGACGCCCGATGGCAATGTACGCTTGTACCACACAATATTCCTGGGATATTACATGTTATATTGCGACGCCTATGTAAAGGACGCTTGCGTTTGCGAAGCATGGAAGTTATTTTCACTGCATTTCCAAGCAGAGGAAGTTATTTTCACAGCATTTCCAAGCAGAGCCATGGCTGTGTGGTAGAACACCTGCTTGCCACGCAGACGACCCGGGTTCGATCCTCACTCAGACCCGAAAATTTTTATTATTTATTTTATTTGCATCTTTCTCGATTTCTCGGTCACGGACAAGATGATGATTTTTCTGTCACGGCAAGATGATGATTTTTCGCTCACAACCAACGACGCCGACACCGCCGCCGACGCCGGAATTTCTGCGAAACGAGCTCTTTTACGCTATCGCGTTAAAAGAAAGGAAAGACGACCCATGTACACACGAACATCAAGCGATAGCATACGTCAGTTATGCCTAGACACTTTTTGATGAAACAAGAAATAACAGCGCTGGGTATTATCAGACAAAAAAAATAAGGAACAATAGTCAAGAGCTTGAATTTACTTTTGAATTACCAAACAATGACAAACTCCAGTTTTTGGATGTTGAGTTAGAGGCCGCAGCTGAACATGTATGCTGGTAATACAATCCGCGAACGGAAAAACCCCTTCTTAGCTACCGTTCGGCACACTCCAAAACCGTAAAGAGTGCCAAAGCATTTTCATGTTTGAGAGCAGCCCTAACAAAGTCATGTCCAGAAAAAATTAGCGAAAGCTTCTACCAACAAATAATCAGGCTAAAAAGTGCTGGGTACGAAAAACACGTATTGTGTAGATCAGCCAACAAATTGATTGGTCACGTACGCGAGAAATTTCAGAAAACAATGACAAATAATGAAAACAGAAAGAAGATAGTGTCAGTTCCTTATGCGCACAAGATTGCCCATAACCTAAAAAATGTAGGCAATCGATATGGCCTAGAAGTTGTTTTTTCGGCACCAAACAAGCTTAATAAAATATGTTACAAACTAGACCGGAAAGTTTCCATAGCAGCAAAAACTAATGCCGGTAGCTGTACGATAAATCACGCTAACAAAGTTTGTTAAATGTATCCTAGCGGTCGTGTATTGCTTGCCGCTATCATGTGGCAAGGTATACATAGGCCAGACGGGTCGTTGTTTAAACATCCGACTTATAGAACATAAGCGATCATTGGCAACCAACATTCATTCTCACATAAAGGCGCACTGTTCTCAGTGTGGCTGCTCGCCACTGTTCAGGGATACAACTTTAGTCTTCCGTCATGGAAACCAACTAACCAGAGAAATTGTTGAAGCCTTCCACATAAATAAAAGAAAAGATGGCTGCATTAGTCAGTCATCAGTGTCGTTAAGTAACCGTGAAGCCAGCTTCCTCGAAGGACTTTAATTGAAGTTAGTGTTTACATGTGTCACATTGTTCTTCATGATGTTTCAAATTCGGTTTCAGGCACGCGTAAATCCACGCCAATGTTCTTAATGATACCCAGCGCGGTTATTGTTATATCATCTAAAGGTGTATAAGCTTATCTACCGTGTATACTATCACTTGAAAAAGGTTTTTTGGAAATGATTCTATGTTCGTAGTTCTTTTCTGTGTCGCTAGGGATTTGGGTTATATATGAAGTGCTGCTTCTGAAATAAAATTAGTTGCGAGTGTAGCGAGCGTCGTGTTTTTCTTGTCCTCTGTGTCCCCGTCGAATTTGCGCTACTACACCATATGTTAAAATGATGTCATCTGTCATCTACAACGCCATTTACATGCCACGCTCGTGGTGCGCTTGCGTCCAGTTCGGTAGCTTGATATACACCAAAATTGGTATTGCGCGACGTTACTGTATGACGAACATAAATGACAGGTCATAACATGCAAAATATGACATGAAAATTATGTAAAGCATGATTTGCTCCGTCCCTGCTGCTTCGCATTACATCGATTCCCACAGTGCGTGGGATCTGCCGGGTTTTATTCATCTGGAATGTGCGACAATATTACAATGATTACATCACTTGATTTCGGTGTTTCAGGGATTTAGAAAAAAACCTGCGCGAGATTGAATAAAAAGTGGAGCAGGCGGAAGGTCCCTTATATTCGTACACGAAAAAGCAGAGAGCGCACACTAAGGTTTACATACTAAGCCATCTTTCTTACCTCGGTGTCGGAAAGAAGACGCACTCTTGATATCAGGTCGCCAATCGTTCTTACTTCCGGTGGTACACTGATCTTCATCGTTCTTAACAAATCAATTACCCATTCTTGGCAGTTATTTTTTATCACGTTGTACTTTCCTGGTTTTGAAATCACTCCGAAAGCTCTTGTTATGTCGTCGTAGTCAAGCGGATGGACACCGAGTGATATCTGAAAGAGAAGTAAAATAAGTTCAACTTGACGTCCTCTCTGGACTCCGAGCATGTATGGCTGGTCATGACATGAACAACGTGAAAGTACCGTCGCGTACGTCGTCAAACCCTTACCTCCAGACACGTGTGGCACATACCCGCTTATCACGGGCGGCGCTATGCGGGTATGAGCTGCCGATTTTTTCTTATGCTATCGTATTTAAATTACCAATGTCTGCTCTCGCCGTTCGTGGGTAGATATAACTAACAATCACCTGAGGCTCGAGTCGAGTCTAATGTCTGCTCTCGCCGTTCGTGGGTAGATATGACTGACAATCACCTGTGGCTCGAGTCGAGTCGACTCGACTCGAGCCACAGGTGATTGTCAGTTATATCTACCCACGAACGGCGAGAGCAGATATTGGTAATTTAAATACGATAGGATAAGAAAAAATCGGCAGCGTCAACCCGACGATTGCCAACAATAAATATCCGGGTCGCAGCCAGGAATCGAACCGGAGCATGCATCGTGGCAACCAAGTATTGCACCACTAAGAGAGAGAGAGGGATAGAACTTTTTTATTTGTCCTTGCAAGGATCAAGGGAGTAAGCGGCCGGGAGACTAACGGCGTATTCGGCCAGCCGGACTGCCCAGAGTTGGTCATCCAGGCAGGCGCTGAGCAGCAAGCCTTCCACTGCTCGGGCAGGGTTATCCTAAAATTATGATTGGCGCCGTGTTTTATGGTGTGTGTCGCTGCTTGGTCGAGGTTGGCGCGAGCCACCCCGCACGCTTTGCATTGTGGTGTACAGACGTCTGGGTATATGCCACTATACAGCGTAGGTGTGGGGAACGTTCATGTGACTGTTCGTGTGTTCCTGGGTGGGGGGAATAATCGCCGCGTTGTCGACTGGTGCTTACTTAGTGACTTGTCATGAGGTGGGTACCTAAATCTTGCCCTACGCTAATGCATAAGAGTTTCATCATAGGACACCATCCTGTCTTTCGCGTGGCCACACCAGTGCTCGACTTCCTCATCCTCAGCCTGCTGGGCTCGTTGGGAGGGTAGCTGCTCTCAAGACGGGTGGCGCACCCGGTGGACGATTTCTCGGGCAGCATCGTGAGTGGTTTCGTTCCCGGCAAGGCCTGAATGGCACGCAGTCCAGATTAAATGAACTTGGCTGCGACGAGATGGGGATGTGCTTTTGAGTATGCCGTTCGGTTGCAGTGAGATTAGGCCCCTGGTGAGGTTGTGGGTAGCTAGCCGTCTTGCTGTCACTAACTATGCAAGGGGCGGTAGTCGTCTCGTAGGCTAAAGCTATGGCAGCTTCTTCGCCTCTTCGGGTTGTGTGGTGAGTAAGGAGCTGGTGGTAGCCGTAGCATGATTCCGCCCCTTCACGACAGCGAGCGCCATGGCCGGTTGTTGCGCGTACAGGCTGCCTCGACGTAAGCTACATGGGTGGTCCTCTTGTAATTCTTGTTTAGACGTTTCTCGCGGTCAGCGCGCCGTTTTGCGTTGTAGACAGGGTGCAGATTGCGTGGGATGGGGGGGGAATCAGGAACGTTTCTCGGATGTCCCTGGACATTGGCATCTTGGACACCGTCTGCGTAATGTATTCAATATCAAGGGTATGGAGGATGTGCCGCCCGGTCTGTTCGCGAGAGCCTTTCGCAGTGTGAAATTCGCTGAGCTTCAACTAACTCACCAATAGGGATATGTAGGTCTCATTCTATAAGCTTTTGATTCTCCGCAGATTGAGGGACGTGCAGAGCTCGCTTGTATGCTTTCTCGATATTTATATTAATCCTGTGTTTCTCGGCATTGCAGAGGTGTAGGAAGGGTGCATTGCGCGCGATGCGGCTGATAATAAAGGTTTGGGCCAACAGTGAAAGGTTGTTCTCTTTCATGCCTATGTGTTTGCTGGCGACGCGCGAGATGACTCTTCATATTTAAGTAGCGTGGTTGTTGAGGCGTTCGATAGTAGGGACTTTTAGCTTTTACGTATACTTTTTAACGTTACCGTGCTACCAGTATAGCGTATTGCGTTTACCGTGTTACCGGGACGCATGTTTAGCAATGTTGTAGCTCCCCATACGTAAACGTTTGCGTACGTACGCAAACGTACACCTTTTCGTTAGCACAAACCAATAAACGGTGATGACAACTGCCTTAAAACTATACTAAATTTGGACAAGATTGAATGAAAGCTGAGGCAAAATTACAAGATATGTTTTTAGCGTGTACAGTATTGTGGTATAACCAAAGGCGTGTAGAAATACCGAGTTACCGGACGATGGTGTTGACATCTTGTGACGCTTCGTGTAACGACAGTCACGGACACGTTTGTTTTGGCCGATGTTTTTGACGGAAAAAATGATTTAAAAAGCGACTCAGTCGTAATTATGCCGCTGCAAGGCATTTAGACCACAAGTAGAATGCACGACGCTTCTGGAATCACATTTTAAATATTTTGTGCGTGATGTCCTATCTTCGCAACGACTACTGAGTAGTGATGCAGAACTATCGATGGCACTATCGATACTATCGATAGTTCTGTACTATCGATGGTAAAAGAAACTATCGATAGCGCTATCGATAGTTTATACTATCGATACTATCGATCGTTTTATACTACGACCGTTAGTATAAAAACCAAGCGACCTCAGTGCCGCATTAAACTGATTCCTCGAGTGTGTGGAGCAGGAGGAGCCGGCTGAATGGCAAGAACGTTGACATGCTTACGCTCCTTCACCATGATTATTGGCTGACACATGACAATTGAGTTGAATTATTCAAGTGTACAGGAAACGAGACAGTTTCAATTGACGGTACTCTGCGCCTTCAAATTTATATCACATTTTGTAATTTTGAAGTCAAAATATCAAGAAATAGGTTTGTTAATTGTAAGGTGGAAGTGCTTACTTTTGAATATAAATTTATTGATGGACCTATTGCCACCGCATTTTCACTGCTGGAATACTTATTACGCCAAACAATTTCACCCCGGCCGCCAACAGCAGAGTCATTCAAAGCCCTATTAATACTATTGATAGTAATACTAATGTCGGTAGTAATACTACCGACATTACTACCACTGACAGTACTATCCATTGCACTATCGATAATAGTGTCGATAGTTGTACTATCGATAGTTTATTTACACTATCGATAGCTCAAAAGAAACTATCGATGTTATCGATAGTCAATTTTCCAATAGTTCTGCATCACTACTACTGAGAGAAGAGAAAGAGCGCCTATGCAAACCAGACGGGCGCCTGAATTCCTTCACAGGGCAGATGGAGCCTAAAAATTTGGCAGTCAACTCAACGATTCGATTTACACTGCATAAATGTAACGTTGGAGTTTTTATTAAGGTGAAAGTTAAGATTGGATCCTCCAACACGTGCAGTTACCATCGGCGGCATTTGCGTAAACTCGACTGGTGCACAAAGCACACCATCTTAAAACGTCCCTCTAGGACGTCATCATGGCGTCACACGTAGCCGACATTTGTGAGGTCACTCCGACGTCACATAACGCGACTTCACATGATGCAGGGATCACAAGGCATCGTGGGTGACCCCGGGATCACACGCCCCCGGGATCACCTGCCTCCGGGATCACAAGGGATCGTGGGATGACCCGGAGGTCAGGTGAGGTGCAGAAAGCTTTCGAGGGCGGGAGGATCTGTGCAGTCGCATGAGAAAAAAGACGGCAGATCCCACGCACTGTGGGAATCGATGTAATGCGAAGCAACCAGGAAGGAGCAAATCATGCTTTACATAATTTGCATGTCGTGTTTTACATGTTAGGACCTGTCATTTATATTCGTCATACAGTCACGTCGCGCAATACTAATTTCGGTGTATATCAAGCTAGCGAAGTGGACGCAAGCGCACCATGAGCGCGGCATGTAAATGGAGTTGTAGTTAACATGCATGCCAAGATTTTCATGTTACCACCTGCCACTTATGTTCGTTATACAGTAATGTCACTCAATACCAAATTTGGTGTATATGAAGCTAACGAAATGGCCGCGAGCCCGCCATGAGCGCGGCATGCAAATCATGTCACACATGACATGTCATGATTTCCATGCTACCACTTGTCATTTATGTTCGTCATACAGTCATGTCACTCAATACCAAATTTGGTGTATATCAAGCTAACGAAATGGCCGCGAGCCCGCCATGAGCGCGGCATGCAAGTCGTGTCGCACATGACATGTCATGATTTCCATGTTACCACTTGTCATTTATGTTCGTCATACAGTCGCGTCACTCAATCCCAAATTTGGTGTATATCAAGCTAACGAAACGCCCGCGTGCGCGCCGTGAGCGTGGCATGCAAGTGATGTCGCGCATGACATGTCATGATTTCCATATTACCACTTGTCATTTGTGTTCTTCATACAGTCACGTCACTCAATGTTAAGTTTGGTGTATATCAAGCTAACGAAACGGCCGCGAGCGCGCCATGAGCGTGGCATGTCATGTAAATCATGTTGTTCATGACATGCACGTCATTATTTGCATATTACCACCTGTCATTTATGTTCGTCATACAGTCACGTCACTCAATCCCAAATTTGGTGTATATCAAGCTAACGAAACGGCCGCGAGCCCGCCATGAGCGTGGCATGTAAATCATACTTTTCATGACTAGTTAGTCATGATTTTCATGATATGACCAGCCATTTATGTTCGTCGTACAGTCACGTTATACCATACCAAATGTGGTATAAATCCCTTTAACGATACGGCCAGGAGAGCAGAAAGTCGTAGGTGGCTAGATAGAGATATAGAGATATAGAGATATATAGATAGAGATATAGAGATATATAGATATATAGATATATATAGATATATAGATATATAGATATATAGATAGATATAGAGATATAGATATATACAGAGATAGAGATAGAGAGATAGATAGAGAGATAGATAGATAGATAGATAGATAGATAGATAGATAGATAGATAGATAGATAGATAGATAGATAGATAGATAGATAGATAGATAGATAGATAGATAGATACGCTCAAAGTCGCTGAAGTTCGCTAAGAAATGCTTCGCATTTAAAAGACGCGGTGACTTACGCATGTGAGTCAGCTCAGGCGAATCAGTTAGGGACCCTGCGAGTTTTACTGAGATGGCTATTATGTGTGCATTCTAGGCGGAATTTTATCGCCGCCATCTGTGTGTGTGCATGTGTGCGTGTGCGTGCGTGTGCGTGCGTGCGTGCGCGTGTGTGTGATGACGATGAACGGCAACGTAGATTGTGCCTGCGTGCTCCACCCGCTCGAAGAAGAGAAAGACGATGTCAGAATATGAACCGCCGGCCCAGCGTACGGGCGTTGTCGCTTGTTTCTCTCTTACAAAGGCGCATGCAGTTCTTTGCTGGTATATATATAACCTCAGAAAACTATATACTTCGAAGAAAATTTCTCTAGCTGTCGCCAAGCGACGAACTCATGCCCCATCGCTTTGCGACGAGACGCGTTCGAGCAGTGCACTATATACGCATGTCGTATACTACAGGCTGCTATCGGCGCTCTACTTCTATACACCATTTACCACTGCTGGTACGCAAATTTCAAAGATGATTCAGAGTGACAGAGCCTTGTTCACGATCACCCGCGAGATGGCGGAAAGTGCAAAACGAAGCGCTTTGAAGGGTGCCGGCCCACCTGTCCTTAGTCGCGTCGCATGATAATATAGAAGCCGGAGGGCATTACAGTGGTGTGGTCGCCTGTGCTCGAGCACTGATCTCTAGCGGAGCTTCAAGAAATCACTCATAGTTCTGTACGCGTTTAGCTCTCATTGCAAAGTTTGCGATTAGCCATAGAAAGCACGAAACTGTCTTTGCTCGTGCAAGTGGCACATTTGCTAATGCGGTGAGCTTATAGTAACATTCTTCATTTAACATTCTACGTCGTTGTTGTTGCGTACATAGTGTGGCCTCGGCGGCAAAACTATGATTATATTGATGCTCTAGATTCATATCGAAAAGCGCACTTGAAAAGATTACTTTTAGCGGCACGAGTACTGAAGGACGATCTTTGTTATTTTCCAGAGCACACCGCCAATCTCTGGTGACAGTATGAGGAACTAAACAAAAGTTGAACATATATAAAGTGAATGCATGAGTATAGCTAGGGGTTGTATATGCTGGACCGTATAACAAGGCATGTAATAAACTGAAATTGGTTTCATATACTTAGTGGGAACTAGTGAAAAAAAGCAGTTAGTATAAACGCTACGGCAAACCTGTAGCAAAACGCGGGGTGTGGTTCAAATGAAAAGTCATATTTCAAGGCAAAAGCTCTACATGCCTGATCAATCTAGCAAAGTGACCATCTGCGCCGGCATCAACAACAACGCATAAGATCACGTGATGAACAACTACGGCTTGATGACGTCACCAAGACGTCACAGATTGTCAATATTTGTAACGTCATTACGACGCCATCATAAAGCTTCATCATATCATCAAAGGTGCTCTGATACCGGAGGCAGTCCTATACCAGGTGAGGGTCACAAAGCTGCAACTCTTTGTCAACCTGCAACATAAAAGTGCTTGTAAAGTGCTTTTGAGGTGCGTCTCTTCTCTGTATCAGTCGCGTGGCGTTTTTAACCCGGAAATCGCTGCAGAACGCGTAGGTAAGCAAAACTACGTAATGTTGCAAAGCAGGGCTCTTTGATGTGTTCACCTTTTCGAGCGGTTTACACTTCCAGTCATTGCTTTGCATACGTCCAATGAGAACACCGTCTTTCTCCACGGCGTCAAGTACAAACGAAGTGCCATTGTGAAGGCTACACAACACCCCCCCCAATGCTTGAACGCGCGCCACAATGCATCGGAGCTGTCTGCCTTGCTGGATGAGGACCGATGCTTCCATTTCCGGCATGGAGGAGGTCTCCAAACCACCAAGTCCACTTCGCACTTGGGTTTCTGCTTTTCATGATGTATTTCATGACCGCCGACACGCAAGTTATTGCCGTACGACTCATATTTCTGAAAGGAGGACATTAGACCTTGTTAAATTTCACTGCCCACAACAAGATCATGCTGTGTTGGAACAAAATGGATATTTGGTCACCTGAATCATATGTTTAACGGAGGATCTGGATGAAGAAACTGAGCTCCCTGCCATATTGCAATGGAGTTGTTTCGATGAAACAGCTTGTTTAAGCAGCCATGAAAGCAACGTTTTAATAATTCAGGCCTGCGGAGGTAAAAAATAAACGACGTGAATGACCATGTTGCGCGTTATTTTACATATGTTGAGGCGGCATCGCTTGAGCGATGCCACTTTTTGTCACGGTTAACTCAATAGAACGTTGTTTAAGGTGTTATCGTAATACCATATGGAATTATCGAATTCCACGCAAGAGTGGACGTATCACTTCTGCAGGTTCTGCCTAATGGAAGAAAACATCAAAATCAACTTTCGCATTCACACATGCTCTTGCAACAATTTCATGTTCATGCAGCTCTACTAGGAAAAAACTTACAAGATGGTAAGTTCTTACCATCTTGAAAAGATGGTCGAACATGTACTTCTTGCAAAACCAAAGGTTCTGTCATTTAGTGTTGTACACGTTCCTTCAAAACAGTAACAAAATTTCGTTCCTCGTTCCGACCCAATCTTGCAACCAGTTCCCGTTACAAGTTTCTTGAACCCTTTATGAGGTCCAATGTTATTGAACAACGCACTCCACCTATTGAGGGCGGCATTGCCGTTTGTATCAGCTTCCTATAATACGTACAAAATTTGAGCTCTTTATTGTTAAGGGTTTTCGAGAAAAAAAAGTGGGACATTTGTGTCCCGCTGCCCACTGAAAGAAGTCTTTTTTTAGAAAAAAAAGTACATTTATTTTTTTATGCGAACTTGCTGCTGCCTTACAAACAACAAAGGACAGATGCTACAAACACGAACTCTCAGCAAACTAACACCAACAAATAGCCAACTAAACGGCCATAGTACATCCACTCGCTAACGGCACCCGAGCAGCAGATGTGGATACTGGCAGTGTTGGCGGTTACGCGTTACGTCGTTACCGATAACGCGTTACTTTATTCGGTAGCTTAGTAACGTACTCGTTACAATTTCGGAACCGCAAGGGTAACGCACTTACTTTACCATTTTTCGGCAACGTGTGGTGTCACGCTACACGTTACTTTTTCACCTTCGGGGCGCATTTTCCCAGAGCTCGCCCCGGCAATTCGGAAATTGTGTGTGCGTGTGTATGTACCAACTAGGCCCAAATGAAGTTTTATCGGTTATAGCTCGCCGTCTTCGTGCCATAGAGGCTCCGTGGTGGTAAGCAGCGCGAAAAACATGATGACACTCACAGGAAGAAACAACAGAAACAAGCGCTAGATGTCTTTCAATTAGGCGTTTTAGTCAGAAGTAAAACAAATACACACAACCGCACCCGGCCGTGCGGTGCATGCGCAACGACAAATTTCAGATTCGCTTTTTTCCCCTCAAAAACAAAATAAGACCCATGGCACATGCTTCAAGGTATTTCAAGGTACGAAATTTCGGTATCACTACCTTGACGCCACAGTGGGTGTACTCCTGTTTTTTGTTCTACATCCATTTTGTACAAACACGGCAGCCAAAAAGCACGTGGCCTTGTTGAGGCCGCATGCATCTCCAACCTGTCGTAAGGACGTGTCAGTGAGGCATCGGTAACACTACATGTTCACTAAATTTCGTATCTTGGGATAACCTGAAGTACGTGCCATGGGTGAGCTTTGGTTTCTGAGCGACAAAAAAATCAAAAATTTTTCTTTACGCATGCACTATACGCCCTGGTGCTGTATGTATATATGCTTTACTTGTCATTTAAAAGCTTAGTTCATAGACAGCTCTTGTTCTTGTCGTTCCTTCCTGTGTTCGTCGTCTTGTTTTTCGCGCTGCTTACTATCATGGATCCATACCAACTAGCCCTGCTAACTACACTTTTGCTATTCAATGCGAAGCATTTCTTTGCGTACTGCAGGCTCTTTGAGCGGATCTATCTATCTGTCTATCTATCTATCCAGCCGCCTACGTCTGGGTGCTCTCGTGATCACCCCCCTTATCTTGGGGTAAACCAAAATTAATAATATCTGGGGTTTTACGTCCCAAAACCACTACATGATTATGAGACGCCGTAGTGGAGGGCTCCGGAAATTTTGACCATCTGGTGTTCTTTAACGTGCACTGACATCGCACAGTACACGGGCCTCTACCATTTCGCCTCCATCGAAATGCGACCGCCGCGGCCGGGATCGAACCCGCGACCTTCGGGTCAGCAGCTGAGCACCGTAGCCACTGTTCCACCGAGGCTGACCTAAACCAAAATTACTATGGGAGGTAAGATGGTTCGAAGAATATGACGTCGTGAAACCCTTTCCGCCAGACAAGTGTGCGTATGTGCCACAGGTATGCGGTTATGTGCCACAGCTTATTGACAGTTTACATCTACCCAGGACCGGCTAGAACAGACATTAGTTATTTTTACGCGAGAGCGTTAAGAAAAAGCTCACATCGACAGCTTCCTCTTAACACTCTCACGAATGCAAAATAATAAAATAAATGTCAGGGTCCCAGCCAGAATCGAACCCCAGAATTCTGCGTGGTAATCATATGCTAGCACATAGGCACACGAGGTCTCGGAACTAATTTTCAAATAGACCCTATCGTTCGTGAAACGTCAATTGTGGTTGCAGAGCTGGCTATCCCATTTTATAAACATTGCATATGTACTCCCATGATACAGCCATTACGTCGGGTTAACGTCAATTGTAGTTAAGCGCCATCCAATGAAGTTGATTTATGCAGCAGTGTCTAGGGCTACCAGCTCGCGAGCCCAAGCGCTACATATCAGCTTACCGCTTCTGGTGTTGCTAATACCCATGCTGCTGTTGGCATCGTCACGCAACGGTAAACTGGTTATATAAAACATATCCAACTGTTCACCATATGCCTGTGCGTACAACATTTGTACATATGTTTAGCGACATTTCGTAACGTTTCACCCAATAAAAAAATCACAGCATATCCACGGAGTGAATGATAATGAGTGGGCGAAGCTCCGGAGGTTCATCGGTAAACCGCGTATCTTGCGTGAATTTTCGTCCAGTACATCAAAGACGTGACAAACACTGTGTGTATATATACAAAAAAATTTTATTTATTCGTAAATGGTAGCTAGACGCGGCTTCCGGTCCCTTTTCATTATAACTGCGTTATGGTCGGTGAAGTGGAGGGATAGGGGTTCTTATATGGCTCCGTAGAGGATTCCTAGAGGGGAGAGAGGGGGTGAGCGTAGGAGAGGAGGGGCATGCGCTGTGGGGATGAGGAACGCGGACACCACTCCGTAGAGTAGAGGATTCCTAGAGGAGAGAAAGGGGGGTGAGCATAGGAGAGGAAAGAGGGGACGCGGGAGCCGCTCCGTACAGTAGAGGATTGCTAGAGGAGAGAAAGGGGGCGAGCGTTGGAGAGGAGAGAGAGGTGGAGGGGACGCGCATGCTCTGGAGGGGTGTAGGACGCGGGCGCCGATCCGTACAGTAGATGATTCCTAGAGGAGAGAAAGGGGGTGAGCGTTGGAGAGGAGAGAGAGGGGGGAGGGGACGCGCATGCTCTGGAGGCGTGTAGGACGCGGGCGCCGCTCCGTACAGTAGAGAATTGCTAGAGGAGAGAAAGGGGGTGAGCGTTGGAGAGGTGGAGGGGACGCGCATGCTCTGGAGGGGTGTAGGACGCGGGCGCCGCTCCGTACAGTAGAGGATTGCTATAGGAGAGAAAGGGGGGTGAGCGTTGGAGAGGAGAGGGAGGGGGGAGGGGACGCGCATGCGCTGTGGGGTTGTCGGACGCGGGAAGGAGGGATGGGCTAAGCCCCCGCAAGCACATCCAAGCAAGATCAAGGAATGGAGTCAACCTGGGCGACAGACACCACCTGCCTAGCCATTGCTAAGCTGCCCTCTATGCTCTCGGCCATGACTCTAGTGACTGAAGGGGTGGTTGATGGCCTTATTGTACTACAGTGTTCTGCTTGACATAGATGACCACACCACCAGCGGGACGCTCTGCTTCCTCGGTGCACACGATGGGAACTAGAGGTGGTCTGGAACGCGCTTATTCTTCATGGTCATCAGCGTCATCGTTATCACGTTGGCTACGACGGACGGCGCCGGACAAGCCTACGCCCAAAGGAGCTTTGACCCTAAAACTTCCCCATCTCCCGCTAAAGGGAACCATGTGTAGATGCGAAGCAGCGGGGAGATGGTTTGCTTGAGCGATAGAAACGTCGCCGCTCCCGTTTCGCGGCAGCGGCCCGGGCGCTCATCGCGGCGCTGCACAGGAGAGAGGATGAGGCAGCGCGCTCCGTCATTTTCATACCGCGGAACTACCGTGGCGCCCCCCAGTGAAGTATGCAGCTGTCGCACCACCTGTCGTGCGCGCTGCTCCGTAGAGTAGAGGGTTGCTAGAGGATGCAACGGGGGGGGGGGGGGGCAGTAGGAGAGGAGAGAGGGGGGGGAGGGGATGCACATGCGCTGTGGAGGTGTGGGACGAGGGACGCGGGCGCCGCTCCGTAGAGTAGAGGATTCCTAGAGGGAAGAAAGGGGGGCGAGCGTAGGAGAGGAGAGAGAGTGGGTGTGGGACGCGGGAATATGGGACTGACAAAGCCCCCCGCCAGCACATGCAAGCAAGACCAAGGAATGGAGTCAACCTGGGTGATAGACACCACCGGTAGTGCGTGTTATTCTTTGCTTGCACCCACCACCTGCCTAGCCATTGCTAAGCAGCTACTCTGTGCTCTCGGCCATGACTCTGGTGACTGCGGTGGTGCTTGACGGCCTTATTGTACTACAGTGTTCTGGTTCGCATAGTGGGTGCTTCCCTACTTCATGAAAGTGACCGTACGCGGGATGCGGGAGTGGGGAACGGACAAAGCCCCGAGCATAAGATGCTTCGCATCTAAAAAATTACAAAACAGTCACCCTCCCTCCACACGCTTCGCATAACATCGATTCCCAAGGTACGTGGGATCTGCCGAATTCTTTAGTCTCTGCATGCTAGTGCTGGGCGCGCATGCTACCCTCGCACTGCACTCGTTGTCTCGCTGTATTTCACAGAAGCTTGTGAGTTCTATGCGCTTCAATGCATTGCGCACCACATTATACGTACTACCTTGACACTTCCCGACAAAGAACCAGCGTATTGCCATGCGCGTTTCTTATTTCACTTTTGCTGTATTCGGTTTACGCCCACAAAGCCTGGCAGCAATGATCAACGCAAACCGCGCCTCAAGGTTCGAGAAGCTTCACGATTGCAGTAGGTCATTTTGTTAAGATTACGCGCAAGACACGAACACTCGAGCTTATTCCAGACCTTGCGCGACGACCAGTGCTAAGGCTAGAAAATTCGATGCCTGATGTATATAAGACGCCGTGTTCCAACGATGACCAGTTTATCGACGGTCGACGCTCTGTTCGTCGCTATCCGTGCATAGCGTGCATTGCTTGTTGTAGTTTGACTTTCGGTTTCCCGGCCACAAGTTCGGCCAAATAAAGAGTTTGAACTTGGACACACCGACTGTAGCCTTCGTCGACGTCACGACCACCTGACAATATTCTGGTCGTAATACCCAAAAAGGCATTGAAATACAATCTTGAAACTTAGTTTACTCTGCCTGGCTCTGAGGCCGAGGGATAAAATTACACCGACGTTTTTGTCGCGCCTAAGCTGCTATATCTGCAACATCTAGCTGACGTTGTATGCTACACAAATGCACAAAAAAAAGTCTCCCTGTTTAGAAATGTGTGCGTCTGTGTGCGCGTGTGCGTGAGAGAGAGGGAGAGATAATAGGCTTTCATTAATAAAGCAGCTAGCGCAGACTAATTCACGCAGCCCTATGCGTGTGGACTTCCTATTTTCGCGGCGTCTGGGACAGGAGATGCCTCCAAAAATCATAGCACTAACAGAAGCACAACATGACTATATTCTATTTTTTAGACTTCCGATGTCATTTCGAAGCAACATAAGCCGCCGTGCACATAACAGCTGGAAACGAAAATTGGTACACTGTTATTTGGTATAATTGGATTCAGCGGCACAAAACTCGAATTTTTTCCCTCGGGGTAATGACCGCAAGTGTTTCAAGCAATGCAGCGAATAATCTTTCGAAGGAACCAGCATCTTTAACTTACTTACATTGATTAATTAAGTGGGTTGCGTGAAGAGTTTTCTTTAATATATATCGTGACATGTACTAAAATACTGTGCTGCTAAATTCGGCACCTGACCTGTCTGTTTTATTTTTAACATTGGACCGTAAAATGGCCTTCCCTGGTTGTCGATCCAAATATCTGCATATCTAGGATGATGTAAAAAAAGAGGCTAAACCCTTTCAAACTTTAAACTTATATGCAAAGTACAGGGGAAATAAGTTTTCGCCTAACCAGAATTTGCAAAAATGGGGATGTATGGTTCTTTTGCTTCCCCAAATAGCCTTTCGGTTGGCATGAGGGTTAATGTCTTATCTGTACATGTTTTGTGAGGTAATGTTGTTTTGGGTTATCGAAACACCTGTGGCTCGTACGGCAGAGTGTCAACGAATAATCATAACTCGCTAATAAAAACGTGGGTTCAGATTGTCGGATCTGTCCCTTTAGGGCTATATACAAGCACACCATAAATTTTCGCGTATTCTGCGAGTGTTTGATTATGCTGAACAGGAATATCCCCACCGGCACTGCACGGCGGCTCAAGATAGTTCTATACAGCGTCCCTCAGATATCTCTAGCTAGAGTCTATATATAGGCTGACGCGCTTTATGACGACGCCACCAAATGCGTGCTCTTAAGCATTTCATGGAGTAAGTCACATTATTTTCTGTGAGTTGCGTAGCTTCCTAATCGGTAAAGACTGAATAAATACCTCCTAAAGCAACAGTGTTGGGTAGACATTTCTCAATTCGAAACTCGAAGATGGGTTTCCAAAACCCCTGCTGATTAGAGAATTTCTAACATTGTGTTTATTGAGTGTTGGTATTTCTCCGCTTACTGCAAATACCCGCGAAATACAAAGAATCACGCCATATCCACAAAGTGAATGATGTTGGAGGAGCTTGCTCGGAGATGATCGGGTAACCCGCGAATCCTCCGTACACATCTCCTACCATGATATATAGACGTGACAACGTTGTTATATACACATTACATGCGGCGCTCGGGCCGCGAGCCTCAGCTGCTGTTCGTTGCGAGCCCGCCGCGCTGCTGTGCGGTGTTCATGCGGCCGAGCGGTAACGAAGTTTTCACTGCCTGAGCTCCCGGCGAAGAGAAAATTACACCATCTCCCGCTAAAGGGAACCATGTGTAGATGCGAAGCAGCGGGCGCTAACGCTTACACTGGCGGCGGCGTTGACGCTGGCGCTCATCGCAGGCGTTGCGCAGGAGAGAAAACTGGGGAGGCGCAAAGCAGGCAGTGATGGAGCAGTGTTTCCTACTGGAACATGCCAATCGCTGCTAATGGGCAATGAGAGACAGAAGACTCCGACTGGACACAGAGACCCGCACTCCGCTTTTAGTTAACGCGCACGCTGCGAATTTTTATTGTTCAACAACGCACAGGAGAAATCTCCACCGGCATCACCTTGGAGGTCAAGATCCAGTGCCATATATACGGGGTGGCCAGTGAACGGTTGTGCAGCGCGAGCAGTCGGTTTTTTCAACCAAGAAACTCGCTAGCAGACGCTGCCTGCGTCGACGTCGCGAGGCGAGAGAGGGGGGGACGCGCATGCGCAGTGGGAGTGTGGACGCCGCGGGGATCATGCCTAGAAGAGAGAGGGGGGAAGCGTAGGAGAGGAGAGAGTGAGGGGACGCGCATGCGCAGTGGGAGTGTGGACGCCGTGGGGAGGGATGCCTAGAGGAGAGAGGGGGGAGGGTAGGAGAGGAGAAAGGGAGGGGATGCGCATGCGCAGTGAGCGGAGAAGTGTACACGCCATCGCCGCCGGACAAGGCGCGAGCGTAAGAAGCTTGCCGAACAAGCTCCTAAAAAAAATGTCACGTGGCTCGCCTGATTCCGCACCGTCTCGAAGTGCTCCCTGACGTTCCGCGTACAAAACACGTTCTTCCCTCTATGACAGTGATTATAGCTTGTCGCTAGCAACAGGCTCCCGATTCAGCGCTTATCGCATGCGCGTCTACTAGCAACAGGTTCTTCATCCCACAGCCACCAGCAGCGTCGCTGTCCTGTCGGCTTTGAAGCCGTAGCACACGAGGCCGAATGCTATTGTCTTTTGAAGGCGACACGTCGAGAGCACAGCAAAGACGGCGCGCTAGCGGGCATGTCACATGGTATTTTTTTAAACCACGCATGTACAGGAAGCAGGATAACATTAATTGTACTTACATGATAGAAAATTCGAAATGGTCTAGTCGGACGTATTCCCAAACAATCTACAACTTTCTAATTGAAAATTTTCTCCAAGCCTCGTTAATTATACAGTCTTACCCAATAAAGAATATCATAATGATTATAACAGGGGTGTAACGTCCCAATAAAACGATGTGATTATCAGGGACGCTGTAGTGGAGGGCTCCGGAAATTTCGACCGTCTGGGTTTTATTAACGTGCACTGATATCGCACAGTACACGCGCCTCTATAGCATTCCGCCTCCGCCAAAATGCGACCTGCACGGCCGGGATCGAAACCGTGACCTTCGGGTCAGCAGCCGAGCAGGGTAATCGCTACACCACCATGGTGGACAATAAAAAAAAGTATGCCGAACATAAAAACAATATGATTTACTGCTCGCTTTTAAATGTTCATTTATTTATATTAAGAAGCTTTCCAGGGTAAATGTGGACGAAGCGTTGCCGATCCTGCCCAACATCCTGTGTTTCAAAATTGAGCGCGGCATCACTACGTGGTGACATGGGTCACGATATGTGCGCCCTTCCTTTTGTGGCGGTTTCCTTAGCAGGATGTGCAAGAAACGTTTGGCTCGATCAACATATCTGTCCGCAAGGGAAGGCGATGACCTAATTCACCCGCTTTGAGTGCATAAGCGGCTTTTTGTGCCTTATGCGACAGGCTCGTCCGCTTTCAGAGGAAACATGTGGACGACTGGGAAAGGTTGCCGAGACAACGAGATGAAAAAACACCTTCCCGAAGGGAATCGTGAGGAAATGCGAATGTATTTATTGCGCCGAGAGTACACGGCGTAGTAATTTTAATGGCGTAAATAATGACGAGACGAGGATTTGTACCGTAACCATTTATTTACCAATTCATCATGCCCTTGAGAGGCGCCCAGCCAGTGAACGGTCGAGAGTGAGGCGAGCGGGAGAGTGGGGCGCAGGGAGGAGAGAGAGCTGAACGGCGAGAGAAGGAGCGGCGAAGCACTGCACCTACCCTCTCCTACATTCTCTCGCACCACATGACCCGGTTGCTAGGGGCGAGGATAAGCGCGCGCGCCCGCAGCTGTTGCTATGGGAGAGGGAGTGAGCGGAGAGATAATACCTGCCGGCGCGCGGACCTTTCCCCCACTCTCTCTCCTCCTCCTCCGCGGACGCCGCCGGATGCGCCTGACATAGCCCGACTAATACATTCTAATTAAAAAAAAAAAAGAGGAGTACCATGATGGTTCGCAACCTCTTTAACCCTTTAGTGCCTGAATTATAAAACCGCCGAACAAAATAAAACACTTTTCATTTCCCAGCTTTAAATAGCAACCTTTTAATTCATTCTGCAGTTAAATTATCTGAAATGCAACTTTACTGCCTACTTTCAGGTATGTTGCGAATTCGCGATATGCCACAGAAACGAGGATCTTCCAACAAAAAACGCACTTTAGAACTATGTAAGATGTTGTGTGCCACCTCTTGGGTGCGTACACACTAAATAAACAGAATGATTGAACGTAATTAACTCAGGCGAGAAAGAACGAAGAGAGAGCTGTCGCACGTGCTTCGCGCTCTCCGCCATCAGCTACTAAACAATTGGTTCTAGCATAGTGCCACGCGCGTTTCTTTTACTGTATTCGGTTTCCGCCCACAAAGACTATCAGCCGTACTCGGCGCAGACCGCGCCTTATTGTTCCAGAAGCTTCTCGCTTGTAGTAGATCGTTCTGTTAAGATTGCACGCAAGAAGCTAACACTCAAGATTATTCCAGAGCTTGCGCGACGACTAGCGATAAGGCTAGAATGTTCGACGCGTGAGTTATAAAAGCCGGCGCGTTCCAACGTTGTTGAGTTGATCGACGGCCGGCGCTGTGTTCGCCGCTATCAGTGCCAGCGTTTATTGCTGTAATCTCACCTTCAGTTTACCGGCCACAAGATCGGCCCAAATAAAGTGTTTCATCTTGGACTACTGCCTACTGCCTTCATCAACGTCACGACCACGTGACATCTGGTGGAGGTGCTGCTTCGTTCATGTACCGGACGGCCCCGTCAAGCCGTGAATCCAGCCCAAGTCAGAAAGAACACATCGACGACAACCCCGAGCAGCGAGCAAGCCGCCGGCAACAACGTCTACCGCCAGAATACGGGCCACTACCTCACAAGACCTGGCAAACCAAGACCCTGACCTCGACCACGGCGACAATGACGGCCCCTGTGCCACCTGCACCGATTGTGCTCCGGCAACCGAAGGAGTCACCAACTTTCCGCGGTTCATCACTGGAAGACCCGGAAACCTGGCTTGAGACATACGAGCGTGTCGCCGCCTTTAACAACTGGAGCACCGACGACAAGCTGCGACACGTTTACTTCTACCTGGAAGACTCGGCAAGAAACTGGAATGAAAATCGAGAATCATCCCTTCAAACCTGGGATAATTTCCGCAGCGCATTCCTGCAGACGTTCACGAGCGTCGTTCGCAAGGAAAGAGCTGCTTCTTTGCTGGAGACCCGGGTTCAGCTACCAAATGAAAGCGTCACCATCTTCACGGAAGAGATGACTCGACTATTCCGCCTTGCCGACGCTGCGATGGCCGAAGACAAAAACTTCGCCCGCTCATGCGGGGCGCTAAACAAGAACTGTTCGCAGGACTTGTCCGCAACCAGCCCACAACGTTCGCCGAATTCCTCACCGAAGCTACTATAAGAGATAAGGCGCTTGAGATGAGGACAAGGCAGTACAACCCCCGCTCACCGACAATGAACTACGCCGAAGTTCAAGCCCAGAGCACCGACGACCTGCGCGAGACCATCCGTGCAGTCGTGCGTGAAGAGCTGCGTAAGATGTTTCCGGAATCGCAGCCTCACGTAGACTCGATCGCAGATATCGTCCGAGCAGAAATCCAACAATCGATGGGCATTTCCAAGTCAGCGCACCCGCAGCCGCAGGCTATGAGCTACGCTGCTGCTGTCCGCCGCCCTGTTCCTCCTCCCCGCCCTCGTCAAGACACATCTCCGCCACAGTTCCGTCGCCAGGCGCCACCTTCGCCACCACCACAGGCGCCATACCGCCCACCAGCCGGCCAGCGATACACGCAGAGGAAGACCGACATTTGGCGCGCCCCTGACCACCGCCCACTCTGCTACCACTGCGGCAAAGCTGGCCAAACCTACCGCCGCTGCCAGTATCGCCAGATGGGACTTCGAGGTTTCGCAATCGACGCACCCCGTCCACAGCGGGGTGAATGGCCACGCGACATCGCCGACTACCTTGCAGGAGCACAGTGGACACCCCGACGACCTTCCTGATCGCCTTCGCCAGGCCGCTACATCTCACCGCATCGCAGTCAGTATGCCGGCCCTGCTCGGGGCCGATCTCCCGAGCCCTTAACCGGAAAACTAAGGGCAGCAACCGATGGAGGTGAGGTTGCTGAACGACGAAATGCCGAATATCCTCCGCCGACGACGACGACGCCTCAACGAAGTTTTAAGAACGCGCCGCAAGCCAGACGGAGCCTGGATGACGAAACTTCGCGACCGCAAGAACAGACGACGCAACGCCGAAGCAGTGGAACAAACCGTCGTAGCCGCGACCCGACGCCTCGACCCAACCGCAACGCCAGGCGACGAACTAGCGACCTCGACCTTCTCATCGACGGCCACAGCGTCACAGCTCTCGTCAACACCGGGGCCGACTATTCCGTCGTCAGTGGGCCGTTCACCGCGAAGTTCAAGAAAGTCAAGACTGCGTGCGAAGGCCCCGAAATTCGAACCACTAGAGGCCATTTAATAACGCCCGCTGGTGTCTGCACAGCAAGAGTCACCATCAATAATCGGACTTATCCTGCGAGCTTTGTAATCCTGCAACAGTGCTCCAGGGACGTGATAGTCGGGATGGACTTCCTAAGCCAACACGGCGCCGTCATCGACCTGAGGTCAGAGTCAATAACACTAACCTCAGAAGACGCCCTGCTGCCCCACACGACGCCAGCGACCTATGCTTTAAATGTCATAGAAGAGCAGGGCACCGTTCCACCTTTCTCCAGCGTCATCATTTCCGTCGGCAGTGAGGAACCCACAGACTTCGAAGGCGTCATCGAGGGTGCTCAGCACCTGCTGGTGATCCGCCAGATTTGCGTCGCAAGAGGCATCGCCGACTTGCGTGAGGGCAAAGCAAAGGTACTGCTGACAAACTTCAGCCACGAATATAGGCACCTTAACATTGGTACGACGGTCGCCTACATCGAGAAGTTCGTGGACACCAGCAATGCTTTCGCCCTCTCTGATGCTACCGAACCTTCGACGAATCGGCATCCCCACACAGATTTCAACGTCAACCCGAGCCTCCCGAAGCACAAGCAAGACCAGCTCAAAAGCCTGCTCTTGCAATTCAAGGACTGCTTCTCGTCATCGTCAAGAATTCGACAGACCCCAATAGCGAAACACCGCATCATAACAGAGGAAAATGCGAGGCCACTCCGCCAGAGCCCGTACCAAGTTTCAACGCGAGAACGCGAGGCTGTAAAGCAATAAGTCGACGAAATGCTACGCGACGACATCATCCAGCCTTCCATGAGTCCTTGGGCGTTACCCGTGGTGTTAGTGAAGAAGAAGGACGAAACTCTGCGTTTCTTCGTCGATTATCGCCGCCTGAACAAGATCACGAAGAAGGACGTGTATCCTCTGCCACGTATAGACGACACCCCTGGATCGACTCCACAGTGCGCAGTACTTTTCATCGATGGACCTCAAGACCGGCTATTGGCAAATCGAGGTCGACGAGAGAGACCGAGAAAAGACTGCCTTTATCACACTAGACGGCCTCTTCGAGTTCAAGGTCATGCCCTTCGGTCTTTGCTCGGCACCTGCGACATTCCAACGTGTTATGGACACTGTACTGGCCGGCTTGAAGTGGCAGACCTGCCTTGTGTACTTGGACGACGTCGTTGTGTTTTCAACAAACTTCGACGAACATATGCGGCGTCTTCAAGCTGTACTTCAAGCAATCAAGGCCTCCGGACTCACCCTGAAGCCAGAAAAATGCCGCTTTGCATACGAGGAACTTCTGTTGTTGGGTCACGTCATCAGCAAGTCTGGAGGTTCGCCCCTACCCACGGAAAACAGCTGCCATCGCTGCCTTCCCGCCGCCCACCGACAAGAAAGCCGTACGCCGATTTCTCGGCTTGTGCGCCTATTATAGACGCTTCGTCAAGGAATTTTCACTTATCGCCGAGCCACTAACTCAGCTCACGAAAAACGACGTGGAATTCAGTGGGGAGCGGCGCAAGTCGAAGCATTTCAAGAATTGAAACGACGCCTGCAGACGCCTCAATACTTGCGCATTTCGACGAACACGCCGACACGGAAATCCACACCCGCAAGCAGCGTAGACTCGGCGCCGTTCTTGTCCAGAGAACTGCCGGCGTGGAAAGGGTTATCAGTTATGCTAGCCGGTCGCTATCCAAGGCAGAAGCCAACTATTCCACAACAGAAACGGAGTGCCTTGGTCATCATCTGGGCAACGTCAAAGTTTCGCCCCTACCTCTACGGCAGGCCCTTCAAAGTTGAGCGACCACCCACGTCCTTGTGTTGGCTAGTAACCCGAAGGACCCTTCCAGGTCGTCTCGCAAGATGGAGCTGAGACTTCAAGAATTCGACGTTACCGTCGTTTACAAGTCTGGACGAAAACACTCTGACGCGCCGACTGCTTGTCTCCCGCCCCCTGTCGACCCGCCGCCGCCGGATGACCAGGAGGATCACTTCTTCTTGGGAACCATAAGTGCCGATAAGTTCGCCGAACGCAGCGAGCCGACCCGGAACTCAGAGGCCTTGTGGAGTACCTCGAAGGCAAGACCGCCATTGTTTAAAGGCATTCAAGCGAGGACTCGCGTCGCTTTTCTTGCGAAACGGCGTTCTCATAAAGAAGAATTTCTCGCCACTTTGAGTAAACTACCTCCTCGTAGTGCCTTCAGCATTGCGACCAGAAATCATGCAGGCTCTACACGACGACCCGACGGCTGGACACCTCGGACTTTCCCGCACGCTCGCCAGAGTACATGAAATGTGCTACTGGCCGTGCCTTGCCGCCGACGTCGCTCGCTACGTAAGGACGTGCAAAGAGTGTCAGCGACGGAAGACACCGCCAACAAGACCAGCAGGCTTCCTTCAGCCGATCGAGCCTCCCCGGCGACCGTTCCAGCAGATCGGGATGGACCTCCTGGGGCCGTTCCCAACGTCGACTTGCCGGAAATAAGTGGATCGTCGTAGCCACCAGACTACCTCACCCGCTACGCCGAAACAAAAGCCCTGCCCAAAGGCAGTGCCACACTCTAACAAAAAAAAAGAGTATACCTGACTCTTTTCGGAGAGTTCTGACTTGCCACGTATACGACTCTCTTTGGAGAGTCACGGTGACTCTCTTGGTGGGTCCAGAATGGGGCGCGCTCAGGAGAGTCCCAGGACCCTCTTAAGAAGAGTGGGAGGGGACTCTTATGCGAAGGATCACCCTACCACTTCTGAGGGGAGTCAGACGACCCTTGCCGGTGACGCTCCTACGCCGGTCAATTGGACACCCACCGAAGCGTCAAGTGACTCTACGGCTATTTTAAGTTACTAAATTGACCCATGCTCAACTTTAGCGCGACTACTGCGGGAAATAGTGAAGTATTCATTTTAAGCAACTCCATTAATACTTGCCGTTGTGCCCAGCGACCTGCAAAAAAAAGGATAGTTCAATTTTAGCATTATTTTAATAAAACTCAAACAACACACCATTTCCAGCAAAGCTGAAGCAGTTGAGGTATTCCTCGTTTACATGCTTGTATGAGTATAACCAACCAAAATGTGTTACTGTGATGTGCCTAGTGCTTCGTCGTGCAAAATAAACAGCAGATATCGGTATCATGTTTCCACATTTATTCCTTATGATTAAGATTCGAAAAGTCGTGAAGGCTGGAGGAATCAGACTTGTGAGCTTTATGTTGTCGCTCCTGTTCAGCGTGAGCAGCCATGAAAAAATGGTACCTAGAAAAAAGAACGTGATATCGTAATGAGAAAAACGGAATCATAGTAAGAGTTTGCAATACCTACACAATAAGTGATTTACACAGACATAATGAAGGCTCACAACAAAACAACAAATGCAAAGAAGGTATGGTTAGAACCGTGTTTTTTGCCGTAATCATGTAAAACAACTTTCATAAAGTAAGCTCGGAGCATGGCGAATGCTAGAATAAACGCACATAGCTCCCCACAGTAACGTATAGTCGCTCCATTTTGCTATAATTCCGAACGTCCATCGCAGATGTTGGCAAAAACACGAAAAAGAGCAAATAGAAACGAGAGAAAGTGCGCACGGCGTCCGGCCGCAACAAGCGCGCGCCGTTGAAAGTCTAGAGAGCTTTTCCCATTATCGGCGAGGCGAGTTCTAAACATTTAAGGCGACTACCGCGTACGTGCTGAAAGCATCATACTATATCTGCACCTCAAAACTACCGTCTTTACGCCAACAACCCAAAAAGCCATTATATACGGTGCGTCTATGTGTCCTCGTACACAGAAGGATTTCTTTTTTTTTCAAGTTTACACGCGCGGAAGCCGCGCACAATCAGTTATCGACGGAAATGTTATTATGTCGTAGACTAAAAGCGCACCTCAAAATGATATCGGGCATCTTCATCAGTGCAGACAGAATGTGCGATCCAGAAAATAATCGCCCTTGATACGGGATTGCAGTCACTTGCTCAACAACGCGCATAGCGGTCTCAGCTCGTTAAGTAACAGTTTTAATTGGGCATCTGCAACAGCCCCGCGGACGCAGGCTACCTTTGGAAATGGCTGCCAGCCTACTTCTGCATGGCTGCTGCAGACGCCCAGCTAAAGCTGCGTAATTCGTACATACGAAAGCAGTACACCCCACCGTTAACAGGCGCACGTTGTCCGTGTCCGCTGCTCAAAAATATTCCTCACTCAAGCGTCACTTCGAGCACGAAGCCTGGCGTGCAGCCACCGAAGACACGCACGTTCGCTCGACCGCTCGAACCCTCGGGCGAAGCTACAAGAAACACGCGACCAGCGACCAACACAGCAACAGCGCGTTCCAAAAGACGGAGAGGGAGAGAACAGGCAGCGGAGGTGGCGGAAGCCGCGCCAGCGGCGGCTGGTTGGCGTCCAGGGCTCGCGGGCCTGCAACGACGCCGAACCGGCCGAACGGCAAACGCGCGATGTGTATGGCCGCGCCTTCATCCCAGGAGCCAATCGGAAAGGCGCTTCGCGAGAGTATTCTCACTCCCTTAAGGGGGAGAGGCGGGTCTTTTGTTTTATTTCTTTTATTAGTTGGGTGAACCAGAATGAAATTTAACCAAACTTATTCAACTTCTTCTACTGCAGATTCCAAATCTCTAATTAGATTTTTATGGTAGCTGCACTAAACAAAAGATGTGCCATTTCTAAAAGTATATTTCTTACGGAGATTTTTTTGGCATAGATGCTTTGTCAGACACACAAACAAAAGTATGTGGCAAGATTGCCCAGAGAAGGTGATCTAGCCAGTGATGCTAATCTTATTGTTTTCAATGAACTTTGAATGCAAAATAAATCGATGCAAATATGAGTGAAATTTTTTCGCTGCATACTATTTCTGATCGTCCAGTATTATAATTTGGTGAACAACATAGAAGAAAATGAATAGCATCACCGGCTAGATCAAGCTTCCTGGCAATCTTGCCACATACTTGGTTTTTGTGTTTGACAAAGCCAGTTGCCATAATACCCGTTAACAAATATGCTTAAATATGTGTTAGAAAACTTGCATATCTTTTTTTCAATGCAGCTATTTAAAATCTACTTAGACGTTTTCAAATTTGCGGAAAACACTGAATAAGTGAATTTCGTGCCATTCACCCAACTTTTAAAAAACCATTCTTTTTAAGACCCACGTCTCCCCTTAAAAATGCTAATTCTCTTTCTCTGCCTCCTACCTTCCAAAATGGGGTCAAGTGACGACCCGAAGGGAATCACGGTCTTTTGATCCCGCTTTTGACTCCCTTTTTCTTAGAGTGCACCAAAGTAGCCAAGTTCTTCGTTGAGAACATCGTCCTTCGACACGGCGCCCCAGAGGGTTCTTATCATAGGACAGAGGTATATGGCGTTTACGGCTGACTAACCCAGGCGATCTTGGGATACAGCCCACACAAGCCACCGCGGACCACCGCGTACCACCCCACAGACCAACGGCCTGACTGCGCGTCTAAATAAGACCATCGCCGACATGCTGGCCATGTACGTCGACGTCGAGCACAAGACGTGGGACGCCATCCTTCCGTACGTGACCTTCGCATACAACACGGCGGTAAAGAAACGACGCCAGATGACGCCATACAAGTTGGTCTACGGACCCGGAGCCCGGCAACGACGCTCGACGCCATGTGACCAAACGTGACCGACGAGGAAAACATCGACGTGACCGCCTACCTACAGCGCGCCGAAGAAGCACGACAGCTCACCCGCCTGCGGATCAAGAAGCAAGCAGACGACTGACAGCCGCCGCTACAATCTTCGACGACGGTTCGTGGAATACCAGCCCGGCGACCGCGTTTGGGTGTGGACGCCGATACGACGACGTGGACTTAGTGAAAAACTTCTGCGACGATACTTCGGACCGTATAGGGTGCTTCGACGTCTCGGCACACTCGACTACGAGGTTGTCCCCGACGGCATTTCGAACTCTCAACGGCGCCGTGCGCGAACCTGAAGTCGTCCATGTCGTGCGCCTCAAGCCGTTTTACGCGCGCTAGTGAACCGTGAGGACTCAACTTCTTTTTTTCTTTCATTGGACTTTCTTGCTTGTGCGTATTGTTTATTGAACTTTCTTGATTTATTGTCTTTATTTATTGTTGCATGTATTTTTACCATGTGTTCTGTTCTAAGCATCGGGACGATGCCTTTTCAGAGGGGCATTGCCACGCGCGTTTCTTTTACTGTATTCGGTTTCCGCCCACAAAGACTATCAGCAGTACTAGGCGCAGACCGCGCCTTATTGTTCCAGAAGCTTCTCGCTTGTAGTAGATCGTTCTGTTAAGATTGCACGCAAGATGCTAACACTCAAGATTATTCCAGAACTTGCGCGACGACTAGTGATAAGGCTAGAACTGTTCGACGAATGAGTTATAAAACCGGCG
Source organism: Rhipicephalus appendiculatus (assembly GCA_030522465.1). NCBI lineage: Eukaryota > Metazoa > Arthropoda > Arachnida > Ixodida > Ixodidae > Rhipicephalus > Rhipicephalus appendiculatus. The sequence continues at coordinate 35,535 of JALIZH010012442.1, forward strand.
CGTTCCAACGTTGTTGAGTAGATCGACGGCCGACGCTCTGTTCGCCGCTATCAGTGCAGCATAGTCAGCACTAGAGTACTCACTCACTCACTCACACATGTCAGCTCGCACTCACTCACGTCACACTCACGTCACTCACGCTCATGAGTACTCACTCACGTCACACTCACATCACTCACACTCATGAGTACTCACTCACGTCACACTCACGACTACTCACTCGTAGCACTCACTACGTCATACTCACGCTACTCACACTCTAGCGCTCACTCACGTCACACTCACGTCGCTCACACTCATGAGTACTCACTCATGCTCACTCACACGTCATGAGTGTGAGTGAGTGTGAGTGAGTGCACTCATGAGTGAGTGTGCCGAGCTGTGTCGCCGTGTCGCTGTGCGCATACCTACTCACGCTCATGAGTCACACACGTCATACTCACGACTATCACGTATACTATCACACTCATGAGTACTCACGTCATACTCACGCTACTCACGAGTCTCACTCACGTCACACTCACGTCCACTCACTCTCATGAGTACTCACGTACACACTCACGTCCACTCACACTCATGAGTGACGCTCACTCACGTCACACTCACGCCACTCACACTCATCAGTGCTCACTCGCGTCATACTCACGCCTACTCATACTCATGAGTGCTCACTCACGTCACACTCACGACCACTCACACTCATGAGTCTCACTCACGTCACACTCACGTCCACTCACATCATGAGTACTCACTCATACTCACTCACCACGTCATGAGTGTGAGTGAGTGTGAGTGAGTGCACTCATGAGTGAGTGTGCCGAGCTATGTGCCAGCGTTTATTGCTGTAATCTCACCTTCAGTTTACCGGCCAACAAAGTTCGGCCCAAGTAAAGTGTTTCATCTTGGACTACTGCCTACTGCCTTCGTCAACGTCGCGACCACGTGTCAATAGAATACCTTACGCAAGACGGGGCAAGACTTTTCAATGCGGAAGCATTTCTTAGCGAACTTCGGCGACTTTGAGCGTATCTATCTAGCTATCTATCTGAACGCCTACGACTTTGTGCTCTTTTGGCCGTATCGTTAATGGGATTTATACCAAAATTTGGTATGGCATAACATGACTGTATGACGAACATAAATGGCTGGTCACATTATGAAAATCGTAACTTACTTGTCAGGAAAAGTATGATTTACATGCCATGCTCATGGCGCGCTCGCGGCCGTTTCGTTAAGCTTCATATACACCAAATTTGGCATTGAGTGACATGACTGTATGACGAACATAAATGGCAGGTTGCAAATGTGCAAATAATTGACGTGCATGTCATGAGCGACATGACTTGCATTCCACGCTCATGGCGCGCTCGCGGCCGTTTCGTTCGCTTGATATACACCAAACTTTGGTGTTAGGTGACATGACTGTATAACGAACATAAGTGGCAGGTGGTAACATGAAAATCTTAGGCATGCCTGTAATCTACGACGCCATTTACATGCCACGCTCATGGTGCGCTTACGTCCAGTTCGCTAGCTTGGAGATATGCACCAAAATTGGTATTGCGCGACGTCACTGTATGACGAACACAAATCACAGGTCCTAACATGTAAAACATGACATGCAAATTATGTAAAGCATGAATTTGCTCCTTCCTGGCTGCTTCGCATTACATCGATTCCCACAGTGCGTAGGATCTGCCGGCTTTTTCATTCCTGAAAAGGTACATTCCCCGCGAGTACTCGACAGCCGGCATTAAAGGCGGCACGCGTTTCGTGACTTGTTGGCTCAGGTTTTTCGGTATGTCGCGAATTCGCGACACTCGGCAGTAAAAAGGGTTAAGGTTGTGCGACACGTTGTGCACATACGCCAGAAGCTGTCTCGTCTCAAGTTAGGTCATATTACCTCTTCTCCTGGCACTTCTTAGAACACCATCGTTAAAACATGCATATCGATAAAAATCAATCTATTCATGACCAGTTATATTGCAAATGCTAACATTTATACACTGTCCTCCTCGACCAACTACTAGCCACGTTGCCTGTGGTCCCAATAATCTATACGCATTCTTGTAATTAAGTCTGAACAAAACACATTTTGATTTGTGATTATATTTCATTCGTACACCATGGAAACCTTAACTTTTTGCAGAAGTGACACGGCTTGAAGCGTTAACAACAGCCCACGGGAAGCAAGCTGCCAAAAGGCGGCGATGCTTGGACATTAAAACAAGACCGCATTTGGTGCTTGCACGACTTGTTGAGGGTCATTTATAACCAAAGAGTATACCTACTGCTCCCTACACCACCTTGCAGTGGGCAGTACAAGGAGGCTAAAATTGCTTCAACGGACGCGTCTGATAGTACTAGCAAACATAACCATTACTGAAACAGCGCTAAAAAGACGGGACAAGGGAAGAACACGGGAGCCACGACGCTGTTTTTCTTTTTTAGCGCTGTTTTTATCGCTCGTAATCATGAACCAACCAGCCCAAATGCGTACCTTACTGCATTACTTGAAGAAAAGTTTTATATCTAAGCGCCGCAGGCCTGTGGCGACAGATAGCTAAGTAATAACATGACTTTCCATATTCATCATCATCATCATCAGCCTGTCTACGCCCACTGCAGGGCAAAGGCCTATACCATGTTTCGCCAATCAACCCGGTCCTGTGCTTTCTGCTGCCACGTTATACCTGCAAACTTCTTAATCTCATCTACCCACCTAATTTCTGTCTCCCCCTCACGCGTTTGCCATCTCTTGGAATCCAGTCAGTTACCCTTAATGACCAGCGGTTATCCTGCCGACGTGCTACGTGCCCGGTCCATATCCATTTCTTCTTCTTGATTTCAACTGATATCCTTAACCCCAGTTGTTCCCTGACCCACTTTCTGCTCTCTTCCTGTCTCTTGAGGTTACACCTATCATTTCCTTTCCATCGCTCGCTGCGTCGTCCTCCAGTTTAAGTTGAACCCTCTTTGTAAGTCTCTAGGTTTTGCTCCGTAGGTAAGTACCGGTAAGATATTTCTTTCTATATTAAAATCCTCTAAAGTCCTAGAGATTAGGGGGGGGGAGTAATGGCCCCGAATTTTTTTTTTAAAGCACTAATATTAATCAAGAATCCTTGAACGCCAAGAGTCTCTGGAGCCAACGCTTCAGCAAACGGTCTTGTCTTCTTTGAAGAAGATAAAAGACAGGGTCGCCTTTGAAGAAGACAATACCACAAGTCGAAACTTTGGCACTAGAGGCACCCCGTGTTCGGAGATTTTTCTTGTCTTCAAGCTTTATTGCCTCGACTTCTCCTCATCATAACATATTTAAGAACACACGATCTATTACAACACACTCAACGCCTATCCAAAAAACGTCGCATAATATCAAAGCTACGTCAACCAAAACATATTCTCCGACACTGCTGAAAAAGGCTGCTTGTTAAACGGAATAAAGGTAATGCTTAAATGCGACAACGACGCCTGCGATTTAGTTCTCGCGCAGCCGCACCGTTTTTATTTCTGTCAAGTAACACATGCGTGATAAAATGATGTATACTAGAAGGCGTGCGGGCTCCGGGTAGCCCGAAAGCCTGAAACCCGGTCCGGTCCGCCGGCAGGGCTCAGGCTCGGGCTCAGGTTTCTAATCTCGAGGCCCGGGCTCAGGCCTCAGATTTTTAATCAGGGCCGGCCAGGCCAAGTGCAAAGCCCGTTATCAAGCCCAACACGCTGTGCCGGAATAGCTTTCTTGCACGTAGCGATGAACGCAACATGAGCTTTGTGAATTAGTAGCGCACTATATATCCTGCGCCTGAGGTACCTAACCTTCTGGAGGAACAAGCAGTCCTGAATATTCCCAAGATCGCTGGCCGCTGAGAAAAAGATATTGGCCAATTCCGGCCAGCAGTCCGAAACAGCGAATGGAACTTCACTTCGGTGGAAGATGCGATGCTGCGAACGCCGCCACTTCACTGAAGCCCGAATCATTGGACAGCCTGTTATTTTGACATGTCATCTTTTAATCTGTGTATATATTGACAGTAACATGTCGCTTGCTTATGTTTTCACTTTGATACGTGGAATAAAACGCCACGTTATCGGAAAGCGATATCTTGTCCCCGCAGCAAAACCTGAATAATGGCTGGATGCCGAGCCGGGCCCGGGCTTTTTGTTATTGTACGTCGCACTGCGCCGGGCAGGCTCACAGCCCTATGGCGCCGGGCTCAGGCGGGCCTTTAAGCTTGATCGGCGTACCCGGGCCGGGCTCGGAAATGCGGTCCTTTTTGCACGGCTCTAATGTATGCCTTGAATCCCTTTCCCGCCATTAAACAGTTGTGAGCAGCGTTTGTATGCGCCTCTTTGGTTACTGTTTTTGCGCTAATTACTTTCAGCTTCGTCGCTGAAATTGTCCAGACCGAATAATATAAGGTGATTTGAAGCAAACACCCTTATGGCTTCGGGAATAAACACCCCGCGATTCAATTCCGCCATCGAGAAATTTCATCGCGGCGCTCAAGCTAAAGTGCCACCGCGACCTTGGATATGTAGCCATCTTTGCTTATTACCGCACTATTTTGCCAGCGCAAGCATTTTCTGTAGTAGCGCGCTAGCACAGGCGAACGTAAGCTGGCGTACACGGTGGTGGCCACCATGGCGTATGCGTGCGTTGAAGACGGCTTTTGTTCCGGGCCCGGCTTCTGGGCTTATTGTGCGCCAGCGCTTTTTTTGCGCCTGGAAATGAATAGGCTCAACTCTACTCCCCTCCACCGAAATTTCTTGGTTTTGCATGGGTATATATTACACCTCACGCATACGAACGCAAGCGCAAACATGCATAAGGGTGGTGTCTGCCAATTTGACGTCGTGAAAGTCGTCGGACAGCTAAGCTGCAAGCAGGCGAGTGTATACGTGGCGGCGAACTATGACAGCTTATTCTCATTTCGAGCATCATAACTTAGCGTTATCATCATCGTAACTGCAAGCAATTATTTCGTTTCATTTATTTTATTCACAGCCCTCCCTGATGCTGTCACGTGCGTACGCCAGACAGACTGACCAGGCGGTGCAGGGCTCGACTGAGAACAGCTCCGCTCAAATTAAACTGAGAGCGTAGCACGCAGTGATGAGCGTGTTTCCCTACTGACATGCATCGCTGCTATGCATGAGAGACGAGACTCGACTGACACAGAGACGCAGTCGCTTTAGTACGCGCACGCTGCGATCTTTATGTCAACAACGCACATGAGATCTCACGCACACTGAGTCAAGATCATGCATATATACGATGGACAATGAACGGTGTGCAGCGCGAGCGAGTCGGTCAAGCAAGACTCGCTAGCAGACGCTGCTGCGTCGGCGTCGCGAAGGCGAGAGAGTAGCGTAAGGAGAGAGGAGAGAGAGCGACGCGCATGCGCAGTGCGTGTGGACGCTGTGCGATGCTAGAGGAGAGAGCGTATAGAGGAGAGAGAGACGCGCATGCGAGTGAGCGCGAAGGATGCTAGAGGAGAGAGAGCGTAGGAGAGAGAGGAGAGGCGCAGTGAGTGTGGTGCGCGAGATGCTAGGAGGAGAGAGAGAGAGAGGAGGTATGAGGTGCGCATGCGCAGTAAGGTGGTCACGCGGCACACACACACACACACACACACGGATAGCTCGCATAGATGCTCACATCTACGTACTCAGATGGTCGCATCTCATGAATGTAATGTGTTTCAAATAATGTGGTGTTTACCACTACGGCATCGTTCATAACAGTCTTAGTTAGTACTACGTCAGTAGCACAACGATTTAGCATCAGAGTTGCGTATTGCAACTCACGCATTTTTTTTAACCTGAACACGCGAGCATCGACTGCCGAGTCTCTAAGCGCCGGTTCCGGGCTTCCTGGTGTCCGGTTCCCGGAACAGCCTAGCAGAAGAGAGCTGCACAGGACTGTTTATCGCAGGCGTGCACGTATTCTCATTCCTTCGCCCGTGTGCTCCGTTAAATGACGCTTATGGACTGGGCGGTCGACGCTCGCGCGTTCAGGTTAAAAAAATGGGCGGCTGTACACACGTACATGGGGCTCCCACGTACACTGTTTTCTCAACTGAATTAAGCGTTAACACTCTCGCGCGCAAGGAGCCATTACCGTTGACAACATGGTTGCTCCTCTGCCAAGAGAGCCGTCCGCTTCCGGACTCGGCGGCCTTGAACAGTTCAGTGTATTTCGACCCATTAATTGCAGTAGTTGCTTGCGCTTCATTATTGACCCTTTGCCGGCCAGCAGAAGTGGCAAATTGGCAATCTTTCATTTCGTTCTTTAATTTCGTAAGAAGCTTCACGCTGGAGAGCTTGTTCGCGGTCGCCGTTGCCGCGTCGAGACGATGCCATTGCCTGTATTCAGTTTTTTTTTTCATTTCGTTCGTTTCAAAATATACATCCAAGAAGTAAAGTCGGAATGATTAACGCTTTCCGCAAAAAAAAAACAAAAACAACAAAAAAAAAAACGAACAAACAAAGTGACCTGTCTGCCCTTGTAAATTTTGTTTCTCAGGAGAGACAGTAGATAGTGTTTTTTTACATCCAGCTGAAGCCGTCTACGTTGGCATTAGCATTTTACTCCTTCGCTAGATTTTAATGGGCTAATTTTCACGTCCGGTACTGCAGCATGTCTTAGCTTCACCGTTGACTCGCTCTCACGCTACCACATGCGTTGTACACGTCTACTAAAAGTAAGTTTTTGTACGAGAAAACACGAAATACTTGATCAACGACTGAGCAGTGCATTCACGTTGAACTTTCTAACGATGGAGCTATGGTAGCGGCCACTTACCTGAGACACCGTCCTTCTTGTAGGCGCTGATTTCTTCTTGCCCTTCAGTGCCTAGACGAACACTCTATCCCTTGGCTCCCAGAGATCTTGAATTGTAAGATGAAAATGGCCCAAATCAACTGCTTCAATTGACGTACACTCCCACGAGTAAGGAGCCCCTACTTGGCTTTGCCACTCCCGAATGCACAAGGCAAGCACCTGCTATCGCTAAAAGCTCTACGTGATCTCAGCAAGTGCTGATATTTGCATTATATTCCCCTTGCCACCAAAATCGATTGATGCTTCTAAGCACCGTATCTTCCAAGTACCGTATCTCGAAATGTTAGCCCCCAACACACTTAAAGCATTAAACCATAGTACTATTATATCCCTCTGGGTCAGAGATATTACATAGGAGGATTGGTAAAAGCACGAAAAAAAATGCAGGGTGTTTTTAGACAATACCGAATTTTATTAAAAATTATATTACAGTTACGCTCCGCACGTCATTTCGAAGCGGAAATACTGTGCTCAATTAAAGGACATTGAGGAGAGAATTGACAAACTCTCCTTAACATTTAGTGATTGACTTGATGGCAGTTGTTTACGTTAGCAACTGGTAGAGCGCGTCAATTTGTGACATTTATTTTTTAGAAATAACGAAAATGGGACGTAATTCAGATACTCACCATCTAATTTCAAGAGCAGAAATCGAAACTTGTCGCACCCGCCACGTTGAAACGCGGGTTGTCGATGACGTCGAACCGAGATTACCGAGAAGGAGGTGGCGAAATTTGAATATGAAGGTATGGGGCGGCCCCATCATTTCGTGAAAAGCCCTAGTCATCTCCGTTGTGCCAGTGGATCGCCTTTGCGTTTTTTGTGCTTATCTGTTTAACCCCGATACCACTTAGGCCAAGGCGGGAGGCGGCTTCCGCAGCTCCCTCCTGGCCGACAATAACGAGCCGTCAGCAGGCCCGCGGAGCGTCCGACAGGCTTGGCCTAGCGGTCCCGACGTGGAGTCGCCCGCTGCGCGCTAACGTGCGTCTTGCCGGACAAGAATAAAGTTGCTCATCCAACCATCCATTCATCTGTTTAGTTCGTGCTGTGCTCGAGAAATCGCAATATCAACCTTTCCTTTCCTGTGAACCACAAAACCTAGGGGCGGCCACTGCGGCTTCTTCTTGCAAACAGGCTATATAGGTTATCGCTGCTGTTGCTAGTTTAAGAAAGAAGGCGATAAGCAGCACACATTTCCCCCAATCAGTACGCTGCCTATACTTGTGCATTTTATAATCCTTGTCGCTTTCTGACAATATTCTGCTTCGGGCGCGCCTTCATTCAAATTGAGTCACTTACGTGTCACGTCTAGTTACAGTCTTTCGTAATAGACAGACCCTAAGGATGATCTTTCAAGATTTTTATAGATTAACAATTAGTCTTTTGGCCACCTTTGTCATTAATTCATGAATACATAGGAATGAGTATCTTTGAACGATTCATCGATTAATTCACATTATTTGGCAGGTGCTTTTAAAAAAGCTGACACAGTTCATACTGATATATATCTTATACAATTCCACCCTCCTAAAAAGCATATGGAAGCCCGTGCTCTGTTTGTGTGGAAGTGGGAGACCAAAAGTTGAAGAACAAGACTTTGTGGAAAAAGGGTAAAAAAACCCGGGGCTTTACTGCGCCGACGAAAGTAAAAAAATTGAAACACAGAGAAAAAGACGCGTTTCGGCTCCCACACGGGAGCCTTGTTCCTGAATGAATTGAAAAACATGTGTCAAGCAGTTCGCCTTATGTACAGTACGTTTGAGTATATCACGCAGGCAGCGTGCATACACTGACGGCAGATTACCATCGCTCCTGTTCAGAGTGCGTGGTGTGGTCTGCATCAGAGCGAGTCAAGATACAGACGCCGTGACAGTCCTTTTCTCTAGCGAGAACACGTGCCCAGCCCCAGTTGATTGCGTGTCCACCTGATGCATATTCAGCCAAAGCACTGGACTTCACATTTCCTTCTTTCTTCTTTCGTCATAATTGTGTTGCTTCAGACACCGTTCAAAGTCACCAGTTTCACAAATATATACGTCGTCACAATCCGCACGCGGGACCGCGTACACCACACCGGGGAACTTCACTTTGGGTAGTCTGTCCTTCACATTTACGAGTGATTGCCGCAGTTTCTGGTCCGGAAGTTTATCTTGAGTCGCTCGCGATACAGACCACACCACGCACTCTGAACAGGAGCGATGGTAATCTACCATCAGTGTATGCGCGCTGCCTGCGTGAAAATTTAATGACAAGCTCGCGTTTCGGTGGTCGCGGAATGCTGGCAGTGTGGCACCATTGCAGACACTTATGAATGCTAGGAAGAAGACAAAAGACGGCAGGCCGATGCCGTTCAAAAGCAGCATTCTAGGAAAAGCTGTAACCTGTAGTAAAACTCAACCCTGACGCATTACTTACACAACTGCTGAAGAAGAATCCGCGTGGATTGTTTTTTAATTGCGAAGCATTTCTTAGCGAACTTCGGCGACTTTGAGAGTATCTATCTATCTAGCTATCTATTTAGCCGCCAACGACTTTGTGCTCTCCTGGCCGTATCGTGAATGGGATTTATGTCAAATTTGGTATGGCATACCATGACTGTATGACCAACATAAAGGGCTGGTTATATCACGAAAATCATGACCAACTTGTCATGAAAAAAGTGTGATTTACATGCCACGCTCATGGCACGCTCGCGGCCGTTTCGTTAGCTTGATATACACCAAATTTGGGATTGAGTGACGTGACTGTATGACGAACATAAATCACAAGTGGAAATATGGAAATCATGACATGTCATGTGCGACATGACTTGCATGCCACGCTCATGGCGCGCTCGCGGCCATTTCGCTAACTTGATATACACCGAATTTGGTATTGAGTGACGTGACTGTATGACGAACATAAATGACAAGTGGTAATATGGAAATCATGACTTGTCATGTGCGACATGAACTTGCATGTCACGCTCATGGCGCGCTCTCGCGGCCGTTTCGTTAACTTGATATACACCAAATTTGGTATTGAATGACATGACTGTATGACGAACATAAATGACAAGTGGTAATATGGAAATCATGACTTTTCATGTGCGATATGATGACTTGCATGCCACGCTCATGGCGCGCTCGCGAACGTTTCGTTAGCTTGATATACACCAAATTTGTTATAGAGTGACGTGACTGTATGACGAACATAAATGACAAGTGGTAATATGGAAATCATAACTTTTCATGTGCGATATGACTTGCATGCCACGCTCATGGCGCGCTCGCGGCCGTTTCGTTACTTGATATACGCAAATTTGGTATAGAGTGGCTTATGACTGTATGACGAACATAAATGACAAGTGGTAATATGGAAATCATGGCTTGTCATGTGCGACATGACTTGCATGCCACGCTCATGGCGCGCTCGCGGCCGTTTCGTTAGCTTGATATACACCAAATTTGGCATTTAGTGACATGACTGTATGTCGAACATAAGTGGCAGGCGGTAACATGAAAATCTTGACATGCATGTCATCTACAACGCCATTTACATGCCACGCTCATGGTGCACTTGCGTCCAGTTCGCCGGGTTGATATACACCAAAATTGGTATTGCGCGACGTGACTGTATGACGAACATAAATGACAGGTCCTAACATGTAAAACATGACATGCAAATTATGTAAAGCATGATTTGCTCCTTTCTGGCTGCTTCGCATTACATCGATTTCCACAGTGCGTGGGATCTGCCGGCTTTTTTATTCATTCATTCATTGCTTCATTTACCCATCCCTCCATCCAAACATTGCTAAGGTGATCACCAGTGGTGTAGCCAGGAAGGTGGTTAAGAGAGGAGGGGAGGGAGGGGGTGTTTGAACCCTGCCCTCGAATTGTTTACTATTTTTATGTGTATGTATACGCGCGCGCATAAAGAACACGCATGAACGAGCATAAACCGAAGTCGGACCTCTCCCCGAATAGAACGCGTCCGGTACGTCTCAGGCATTTTGGGGAATCAGTTTCATCAGATGCAGTCAGTCAGTTTCCTATGCCAGATTTTTTGGTTTGGGCCAAGCGTTACAAGGTGGTACGACGTCTTCGTGTAAACTGAGTAGTTGTGCGCATGTCATGTGCTTAACAGGTGCGCCGAGTACACTGGCATGTAAAAGGTAGCTCATTGTCAGATGTGACGTCGACATTTATGTTACAGCCGAGATGACAGTTTCATCGCCTGGAAGTGCACGCTATGGGGCGATGATGTGCATACTGTACCTAGCGGTCGTAGGCGCATTCGCGACACGCTTGGCTCTAGCTTGCGGAGTAATAGATATGTAATGTTTGTTACACTGATATAAAATTGTACAACCGACACTGCCACCCCAACTGGCATTCTCCTCACATCACGCTCTATAGGATCTTGTTTTTTTTGTTGCCGAAATTGTTTGACGCTGTCGTGTGGTTTTGTTGTAGAGTACTTCACGGCCTTGCGTAGGATTGCGGCTTGAGCCGTGATTTGCGACAGCACAGCTGTTCAAGCTTTCAGTTGCGCGGGGTAGTGCGGACAGGAATTGTCATAATCGTGAACTGGTACGCGCTCGCTTCGTCGCCTTCAACTTTTGCTTCGCTTCCAATACACTTGCGCCGATTTGTCCGGCGTGGAATACAAAAACTATGATGGCGAGTCTGTTACGCGACTAAAAATCCCGCAACGTCGAGTAACATCTAGTCACGTGACTAAAATCACGTAACAACTGATCACGTCACACTTCCCTGCCCCAAACCACGTAACAGCTAATCACGTGACTAAAATCACGCAACTTCATGTAACGCCTAGTCACGTGACTGAAATCACGTGACAGGAAATTACGTAACACCACGTAACCACTAGTCAAGAGTGTGAAAATCCCGGAACAGCTAGCCACGTGACATGTTCCCGCCAAATTCACGTAACAAGCGCATTGTGTGGGGAACCTGCGAAAAACGGCGAAGCATACCCAAGCCTAGCTATACTCAGTACGTCTAGAAAAAGCTTAGGAACTCTAGGAAAACCGTGGGATCATTAGCAAAAATTTAGAAGAGGTTACCAGCTCTGCTGTTGGTTCCGCCACTAGTACAAGCTCCCGGCATATTAACGCGACAGCGTTAAGTAGCTCGTTTCCCAGAAATTCCGGCGACGACGGTGGTGCCGGCGTCGTTGGTTGTGAATGTAATATCGTCATCGTGTCCGTGATCGAAAACTCGAGAAGGATCCAAATAAAATAAATAATTATCAGCTTCAGTTCGAGTGAGAATCGAACACAAGCCTTTGCGTGCTAAGCAGGTGTTCTACCACAGGGCTACGTTATTTCTTGACACTGCATCAATCTAGAAAAAAAAAACTACATGAATGTCATATAGTGGAAGGAGTTCCCTTAACGCATGTATTATTGCGTGGCAGAAGCGTACGATCGCGCCAGGTGTCAAAACATGTGAATAGACCGATCCCACCGCGAGGTGCACTACGCCACCGCTGCCACAGTGCATGCCGGTACCTGGAGTACTCGGTACGTTCAGCTGCATCGGCGAGCTGCATCAACGAGCTTTAGCAGCCGTATTTGGATGAATCGCGATGGTTGGCTGCACGTCCTGCGATGCTACAACAGCAGCCTGGAGCAAAAAGACCCGAATTTTACGCGTTTTCAAAGGATGCCAAGCTCAACAGGAATGTGTGCGACAGTCAATGAAGTCGGACAGAGCAGCAACTACGGCGCACTTCCAACGTGTTGCTCAACGTGTTGGTGAATTCAGTGTGTATAATATAATGCATGATAGTTCAGCAGTGCTCTATTACATCATAACAAGCTTTCTGCGCGACCGATGGGCCGATCAGCGACAGCAAAACTTCATGCAACGTGTGCCTGATTTCTTTGCCGGGGCAATCGCCACCAGCGGCGGCAGATTGGATACAACATGTTTTCCTGGCAAAACAGAGATCACCTAAACCGACCTCTCACCAAAAGCAATGGCGACTGCGAAGTGTATTGCTTGAATGTGATCTGCGATACAAGCAAAGCTTACAACTGCATGCATGCTGTAGGTGTACAGCTTGCGCCATGCAGTGCACGGCGAGAACTCGGCCGTGCCCGGCATCGCAGCCAACGATGCTGCCGGGATTTCTCCATTACTTTCAATATGGCATATCATGAACGAAAAAAACGTAAAGCGGCAACAGCGGTAGTAAAGAATAGCTAGTTACATGAGCGTAGGCGTACCGTACACTGCAGTTCCGAAGTTGTAGGCCTAGCGATGATATTGGCGCCCAGGCGTCCGCTGAGGCCGCCGCCAGTAGCCGGAGAGGACTACTGATCATCCGCCGCATTGTGTATGTCAGCAAAACCTCCTACTGACTCATCGATCCCTTGCGCAGCAGAAATATTTTGCCGTTCATAAGATTTTTGTGACGTTAAACTTTCGCAACGGCATGCGGCAAGTCGCCGTCTCACGAACGCGCTTGTAGCCTACTTCACGGCGACCATTTCGTATTCATTCACGCTTAACGCATCACTGTGTTCGAAGACCTGCGTTGTCCAGACAACACTTGTCCAAGTGTTTCTTGGACAAAAAGCGCAAAAAGCTTCTTTCTTTTTTTTTTCGTCTTTGGATCGCGGAGATGCAGCTCGGGAACTTATTTTCCGCATTCTTGTTAGAACGGCGCTAGCGCCTCAGTTAAATGCGCGGGCTTTAGGTGTGGCCAGGGGAAGAAGAAGACGTTGACGGACAGACTCACGCGCTGTTCGCCTGTGTGGCGTTTGTGAAGCCTGTGTGGCATGCAAGTTATTGAGTTAAGTAAATTATTCTACATCCTTTTATTACGTCTCGTGTCTTCAACGGCGCCCGAATACAACATTCTGTAACTTGTATCGTTCGTGTGCTGACGTTCACTAAAAAAGTTTTTGCTCCTATGACGACAGGAGCGTGAATTCTCGTTTTTTATAACTAATATGAATTCAGCGACGCAAGCGCATCAACTCGCCGAGATGATCTGGCCACACGTAAGCACTGTTGACTGCTTTTTTTTTGTTAATGCTAGGATATGCAGTGTAACCTGAAATAACATGCACTGGAGGTCCGGACGCAGTTCTTCACAGCGTTCAATCGTCTTATGCGCCGAGTATTCGTGCCAAACGCCAATATACTTGAAGCATGCAGCAAGCAACCACACCAATAGCGCTCAGAGTACTCCAACTAATATGGTGGCAGCGCCGCTGCCGGAAACCCGCGCATGCGCAGATGCTCTGGTGGAATTGGTCTATTTTGCAAGAAGTGGGTGTTTTAAAGGCCCACCCATTACAAAGCCCTCAGACATATTTAATCATCGTCAGCTGGGAAAGCACAAAAAAAAAAAAAAATCACCGCCCAAGCACTCCGTACAAATGGTTAACCAGCGAAGCTGAAATGTGCGGCCCCGGTGTTTAGCACTGGGTTCAACCCGACGCTGCACTGAAGCCTTCCACTATTATCGTTGCCAGGTTGTGGTCGAACCACAGGCGGTCACAGACGTCGCAGCCGAAGCCAAAGTGACGCTGGAGAAACCCTCGCCCAAAGCGGGCGTTCGCCCCGGCGCACGCGCTCCCGTAATCACGTCGACGCTGTTCTGCTCGCAACGCCGTTTCTTTGGCGCGCCAGAGGGCGCGCCGTGGCTGCAAGCGTTTGACCTTGCAAGCGTCGTACCCAAGCTCGCGCGCCATTGGCGCGCGAGCTTTGGTACGACGCTCAGAACGACGTAACTGATAGCACAGCCAATGGAGACCGCTCGTGACACAGATGCCGAACAGTTTTTCGTTTCTCCTAGCCATATACAGCTTTCGCTGTAAAAAGCGAGCAGCTGCGTAGGTTCGCGTGCTGCCTTACGGAGACGTGGTGGGCCGTTCCCTGATTCGAAAAAGAATTTGGCACGGTGGGCCCTCAGCAAAGGTACTTGCAGTAGACATTCTGGGATAGTTTGAAACGGCTAACATTACGTGCATGGTTGAGGCTTCCACCGGGAACCGAAGTAAGGCTAGAGATCGAGAAGGAGATGCGCGCGGAGCCCGATTACGCTATCTTGTTCTATAGTCCTGAATGCGAAACGCAAGCGTCCTCCAAGTGATGATGATGTTTTTGATACCTTTTACTTTTTTCTAGGTATTTAACCCATCGGCAACAGTGCCAACGCCGGCCCCACACATTCTCTTACTCGGGCTCCTTCGCATTGTCGGGTTATATTTCCAAAGTTTAAGTTTCCTCGTAGAGACTGACATTTGCCTACGGCGTATACCCGCACACCATTGGCCGCGGTATGCGAGTATGTGTCGCACGTGACTGCTGGAAAACATTTCATAATGTACGCGACAGGGAAGTCATGTTATTCATGTGATTCACCTGCGAATCGTGTTCGTAGTACATCCCCGTCCTTCTCTGCCAATTTTGGCATGTACCAAGATTAAGGAGGTGACCGCGAGAGGACCAAGACGTAGGCGGCTGGAAAGATGGAAAGATAGAAAGTGCCTTTGGTTCGCCGAAAAACGCTTCGCATTAAAATATTATCTGGCTACACCCCTAGATAACCTGTTGGTCAAACCTGCCCCTTACTTGGTAAAGAAATCCCAGCAGGCCTTTAAACAGCTTCATTCGGAGCACTTTCTTTATATTATAATTGTTTGCCGAAAGGATAAAATGGAAACATCATTTCTATTTGGCAGTACTCTTTGTTACGTAGGTTACAAGTGTGACTATTTATATAGGCAGCCGCACCCTGCAATATTACCAGATAAAGCTCGGAGGTTTTGGTGATGACTCAAGCGAGGTATTATAATATATCGGCTCCATCGACAGTGCGCGTGAGGTGAAATGTTCCGTGGTTCATACACCATCAGGTGGTGGTTATTAGTTTCCGATAGCCGGCTGCATAGTGCCCCGAATCGTCTCTATCTTAATGCACAAACTTAACTTCCAGCCCGTTGTCGCCGGAAAGCCGTGGCAAAAAGGCGGAACATAAACTGCATCATATTCGAGAGCGTACTGTTACGTCTGGCTTCGGAATTCATCATGGCGGACGCCATTGTGCGTTGACCTGTCAGTCAAAAGCTTTCCCCCCGGGAGCGGGGCTTAGACGGGGTCGCTGAACCCCGTATTTTCCCGGAAAGGTGCTTGCATCTGTGACACCTGTGATCGTGCGAGCAAGGTGGCCGCATCATCAAATGGCGCCGCCGGAGAGGTTCACATCGAACCACGGTATTTCTTCACCCGAACACAGATATAAATATTTGCACTTGCTCGAGACAGCTGCCACCATCTCCTACGAAGTAGACGACCCTCCCACCCCATTTGTCGGACTGTTCCTCCTTGACGCGGGTGCTAGGGAAAAGGTCACCTAAAGTGTGGCACTCGTACGTCGATATTGGGTGGTCCAGTTTGCCGCATTGGGCATTGTTCTCGGCCATGCTCCTCGCAGATTTATTGTGTAGCCCCTTCACACATTTTAGTGGGCGGAGCACTGAGACAGCAAGACACCGGATTGGTGGGAGCTGCTGTCATTACTTCCCGAGTGTCTCAGTGTTAGAAGACGCGGGGCTATAAGATCCCAAGAATTTTGTGCAAATTATATCATAATCTATGTTCTCTGCCTTATAACTATGTATTTAAATAAACCTCTGTTGTCTTGTAAGAACGCGCCTTCCTTTCTGAAAAAGATGGGCTATGGCACCGACAGCGGAGCCAGCTACCGCTGACGAGACCTGCTGGACCCGAGTCCTAACAGTACACGTGCTTGTTCGAAAAGCGAGCGCGTAAACCCAACGTTGGCAGCAATCTACCAGATGGCGACTGCGTCCCCGACAACACCAAAGGGAGAGCGAGCACGGCGATCTACATTGAGGCAACGTTCTGGCAATCATTGAACTATTAATATTTCAAAGTGAGGCAATGACTTTACGATGAATCGTTCAAATTCCGTCATTCTTTGCTATCAATGCGTTTTTTTTTGTTTCATTGATTAATTCACAGTTTTGGCGGGCACTTTAATGAAGGTTCAAAACAGAAGTACACCCATTCACGGCCCTAATTATTTGGTTGGGTAAACGAACACAAAAAAAGACGAGTGCGTTAACGTTTCACAAATGTTATTTACTGGAAGTGCAAAGCATTTCCTACCGACGCTAAGGCACTTGGGCAGTTTCTTTCTTTCTTTTTTTCTTTCTTTCTTTCTTTCTTTCTTTCTTTCTTTCTTTCTTTCTTTCTTTCTTTCTTTCTTTCTTTCTTTCTTTCTTTCTTTCTTTCTTTCTTTCTTTCTTTCTTTCTATCTATCTATCTATCTATCTATCTATCTATCTATCTATCTATCTATCTATCTATCTATCTATCTATCTATCTATCTATCTATATATCTATCTATCTATCTATCTGCTCTTCCGGTTGTCTCCACAGGATCTGACATACCAAAACTGGCATAGCAAAATTGGCTTTTACCAGCATCTGGACTGCAGTGGAAAATTTAGTTGTAATGTCATGGCCCGCCATCATGATCATATATTTGTGTTCGCAACGAGCAGACCTGCGAGGAAAGTTCGTCTGTCTGGGTGCGGATGCTCAGAACAGGTCCACAACTACGCAACCTAGTTCACCAATGTTATGTATCAAAATGCTATCACACCGAAGAACACAGGCTGCATTCATTTTATTTCATTCCTTCTTTCGTTGACCGTAGCTGGAAGCGTTCCGCTGAGGTAGTCAGGAAGCTCGAATAGTTCACAAGCCTGAAAATAAAAACCACGTCAGATCTGCTGTGTATTGAGATAAAGATTTCATCAGCGGATCATGAAAATGACTTAACTGTAGAATCAGTATAATGAACGTGGCAATGCTTGGTTAGCGTAGCCTGAAAAACGAGTGTATTCGTTTTTTTTTCTATTTTTTAGTTTGCATGCGTTCCAAGGATGCGAAACAGTAACGGTGGCTTCCAGCCATTCCTCACGTTTAGTTTCATGTGTTTGCCTGATTACACATTACGCGTAGAAAGCGCTTGTTTTTTGTACATTTTGAGTAGATAGTAGCAGGCTGCAAGCGATTTAGTTTTTCTGGTTTGGTTAACACCAGATGATGGCACATGTCCACAATTTTTACAGCAGGCACAGTCATGTATGTCAGCGCATGAAACGTATTCAGCAGTGAACTGTGTTCTAAGAAAGTGCAGTGTTTCGCCTTCTTTTTTTGTGCCTTTGCGCTGTAGGTCTTCTGTCAGAGCTACCAGCTCTAAAGCAGTGGTCTTCGCAGCGACGATTTCACGGACAAACATTACTGAACTTTGGGCATTGCGAAATATCCAACAGTGACAGCAGTGCAGAAGACTATGCTGCTTACTCACAATGGAGGGAGTTGTGTTTCCCGTCCCTTCATGCTATAAAAAGGTTTTCACTTTGTATGCCACATTCTGTGCATTTGACGTACAGCAGTGTTGACATCAAAATAAAAGCATATACTTTCTGATACAATGCCCGTAGCGCCACTTACCGCAGATTTTAGGAGGTTACGTATGACGCCAACTTCCTCGAGAAAAGCGGTGCAAAATGCGGGAAAGGAACCCGAACCCGACGAGCGGAAGAAAATGAGTTACTGAGCAAATTCTAGTTGTTTGCTTAGTTTAACACAGTAAGAAAGCCATTACAGTAGCGGCACCTACATGCACTCGTGGGAGGCGAAATTACGTTCTTCGCTCGCCTGTGTCTTTATTTGTTGAGAACAACGCACATTGTAATGCGAGGATACCCATAATGCTGTTGTCGTTTTGTTCCGCACATCTCCACAAGCCTCTATATGTCTCCGCACTTGCAAACTTATTATACAACATATGATTCGCCATTCGCGTGAACTACGTGACACAAAGCGTTACGTAAAGACAGGAAATTCGTAAACACCTCGTAAAACATTCCTTGAGAGACATTTCTACATTATAAAACACACGTCTGTAGGACACAGATCATTTTAAATATATATTAGTCAGAAGCTTCGCACCTTTTGAAGTTTCCTCAAAGAATGTGTTAATTCAATATGTTGGAGATTGTGAAGCGCATTTTGAAGGTATGAGTGCCGCCGAAATTCACAGTTTTTATTTCGCCATTTCTGTTATCGATTGATTTAAGCTAGTCGCAACACTTCATTTTTTGCCCTTCTGCAACCCGAATGTGAGTACTTATAAAATTTAACATTATCCCATGATATCCATCACTGAAGCTTTCTTTCTAATGTCACTCGCGCTGTTGCAGAATCATCTTTTCAGTATTTTTGGGAGACTAGTTTTTGAATCAGTAAAGGTTCTCAGAAATGTTCATAGACATCACATAGCTACTTCTGCGAGCAGCGCTTCAAATTAGCACCATATGGTTCAGCTAAAAACGCCGGATGCCTGAAATACTGTGCTTGGCTACAGTATCTGAAGCTAGTTGACGTGATTTATCTCTCAGTTCGAAAACAGAAGAAGCATGTGTGATACATTTCCTGACCAAAATGTTTTGGTTTCATGTCACATGTAGCGGCCACTTGGGTCCATCTTGTCTTCGCTCCCAACGTCAGAATCAAAGAGGCCAAATTAAAAAAAGAGGTGATACTGTTTGTACAACCTGCGCAATTCCTAGCGCAATAAGGTGGTATCATTAATAACATAAATATCTGGAGTTTACGCTCCCAAACTACGATATGATTGTGAGGCATGTCATAGGGGGAACTCCGGATTAATTTATACCAGCTGGGATTCTTTGAACGCACGCCTCAGTCTAAGGACACGGGTCTTCTTTGAATTTCTTCTCCATCGAAATGCTACAGTCCATGGCCAAATATCAACCCATGTCTCCATGCTTCAATATGCGAAGATCGTCCAAGTAAAACATTCAAAGAGTAATGGCTTTGAGTTTTAAAACTTCTTTAAATATTAATGTCAATAGAAATTTCGAGACTCTGAGTCAACGTTCCTGATCATCAAACAGAACACGCCAAAATCACTTGCTCGGTGCACACAGTCTTCAACCATACGATCGGACGATGTGATCACTTACATTTGTCCTTGAATATCAACATGAGTAAGCTCTTTGCTTTCAAGGCAGCAGCCGAAGTAACTTGCACATTCTTGAGAAAGTCACAAAAGAGGTCCTCAATAGCATCTTGCGGGACGCGGTCGAAGAAGTCCCTGGCGATGCACTAGAAATTCATAGGAGGAAGAAGATGCGCGCATCATGGTATGTTAGGTGTCTCGCCATCAATAACGACCCTGATATCTTATACACATTACTGTCTTAGATTGCCGAAAATCTTAATCAGTGACGCCGTTTTGCGAGTTAACAAGCCATGTACATTTGGTGAATTTGCACACGTCTTACTTTACATGGAGGGATATGCTTGCACTAATTACGTATACTTCACTCAGTCGTTTAAAAAAGAAAAGAAAAACCTGGAGAGGTGTAAGCTTCACTTTTAAGAATAAAACGCTATAAGGTAAACGGGCTTCTTACAGATCACCTTCTCATTCACTTGCTACGAGCCTGTGTCACACAACGCGAATCTCATAAAAAAACGCCTTTACTCTGTGCCCAAACTGCGACTTCTTTTGTCATCGTTTGGGTAGACGGCACCAAAGCCATCTCAAGTGTTTCAAGTGTATACGCGGGCTCAAGAACTTTATTCACCAGCCCCGATGTCTTCGTTACTCAAAGCAGCCTCCACGAACGACCAGCGAAAACTTTCCGCTTGTGACTCAATGTCGTGCATTAAGGCGTTCCTTAAAGAATCCACCTCACTAGGACTCGTTTTGATAAGCTTAAACTAACTAGCCGTCGTGGCATCCGGGAAGGGTGTCCTCTCGCCGCCGGAAGCACCGTGTTCGATTCATATCCCGGACCCAAATTTGTTCGATTTTCTTTCGAACCAAGTTACCTTAATTTGCTCGCATCAGCTACCCGTGAAACATTGGCTTCAATCCGAGCGCTCTTTGAACTTTTCTGGTTTTTTTTTGACCGATCAGGATAATAATAATAATATTTGGGGTATAACGTCCCAAAACCACGATGTGATTATGAGAGACGCCGTAGTGGAGGACTCCGGAAAATTGGACCATCTGGTGTTCTTTAACGTGCACTGACATCGCACAGTACACGGGCCTCTACCATTTCGCCTCCATCGAAATGCGACCGCCGTGGCCGGGATCGAACCCGCGACCTTCGGGTCAGCAGCCGAGCACCGTAGCCACTGTTCCACCGAGGCGGACGACCGATCAGGATTGATTTTTCACTCGTGGACAATGCCGACGCCGACATCCGCCTTTCCTACCATACATCTGTCGCGCTAATATGTTCATAAATTGCTTTTTTTAACAGCTATTTGATGGATGGTATATTAAAACAGTTATATTAGTTGCATGTGTCCACAGTGTTGCGGCCAAATCAAGGGTAATGCATTTCATCAGATATGAAAAAATGCTGTCGCGTTCGCAGTACCTTTCGCTTTGCGTTCGTAAACTGAGCCGTGACACCAACGAAAGAGGGGGGTTCTATTGTGGCCTATGCACATTCGCTCGTGGATGGCTCCCCCTTGCATTACCCAGTTAGCGGCATGGCTGCGACGAGGGCGCCGGTGGTGGTGTTTTTCACAGCGCGTCGCCTGGGTAGAGTCTGACGTCTATTGGTGTCGTGTTAACGTGTTGCAATGCTGGGGATAAGCAATACTGTCCAACGTGGGGAAAAGAACGCCTTACGTCGCCGCTGTACACAGCATCCCAAAAAGCACGCTGAGCATGGTATCGGAAGACAAGGCGGACATTAGCGCCAAGGCAGACTATCGGCTTCCGGTGCCCGACGAGTGGCACAATGCGCATGGAGGAAAATAGAGTACCTGGTGCTATTTGCGCCGGTACTCTATTTTCTCGCGTGTATTCCACCCCTGCATATTACCCTTTATCCCCGATGACAAACCGCGTAAACATACCAAAATTAAAAAAAAAAACGCGTATTGCCTTGAAGGCTTGTTCGTTACATTATCGTGAAGCAATGCCGTCAAGCGAACTTGCACGCCGAAATTGGCATTGGAAATAGAATAATTTAATGAAAAGCTGTATATGAAATTTTCCTATATCGAACTAATTGCCGTTGTTTGCGAGTTCGATATGTGCGGGTTCCGACTGTATTAAAAGAAAGTTTTTCGATTTGGGGCATGGGCTCGGGATATCGACAACCGGGCTGTACGATTGTTCTCTTAAAATTCCATCACAGGATTGTTTTAGCGCTACTGCCATTCCGAGCTTAATTAAGTGGAACTAGATTTATTTTTTCAGAATTTTTTTATTAATGCCTTTTCGCACTATAGTGTGTTATTAATGTTACAGAAATGTTTAACTTATGCCCATTTTCAATGCACAATTAGGTACTCACTTACAACATGAAACAAGAAGCAATTTTTTCAGCCTAGAGGGGGAGTATTCGGGCACCGACATGTCCTTTAGCAATGAAGGTGCTTTCTTTCTCGTTTTTCACAGAGATATCTGAGGGTTTTTGTGAGCCAAAATAACCTTACACCTAATACGCAGGTACAGAATGCCTGGTTTGCTAGTACAGTGGGCGGGAAAAAAAAGTTATGTCCGTAGCACTTACCTCTTCAAGATGAATTATGGACTGCATTTTGCTCGCCTAGATAAAAGAAGACCATATTTTCGTTTATGCAAGGCAGACGCAAACGTTTCAATCTAACCTCTACCTTTTTAACTTAAGTCTGGGTTATAATTTTTAACTTAAGTGTGGGATTATATTTAGGCATACAAGATATTTTATTTTCTTCCAGGCAGTCAAGTGAGCGGGATATTACAAATATTTAACAAGCACAATGCTGAAAAGCCAGGGTATCACTTGGTATTTAAGCGCTGCCATGGAAAACATTTTGTGTACAATCCGCCTTACAGGACGCCAGAACATTGAGTACTGATCCACGCAAGACTAAAACTGCGAGGTTCCTCGCCAGTCTTGCCATTTGCTTCCCAACTGAAAGTGTGCCATGTCGACCGCACCAATATTTGTGAACTTTAACACATCTCGTTTTCCCGTAAGAATGTGAAGCTAGTAGAGTACTCACATCGACTGTACCTCCTTGCACGCAGCCAGCTAAGTTTTCGTTGACGCACTGCGTTTCGGAGAGACATGTATTGCAAAAGCAAGTTATTACGCAAGTAATATGCACAGTATGGAAGTATGCGCTGAGCATTAAAGTCAATGTAGCACCAACAGGAACACACATGTACCATACCCACGCAACCAACAACAGCAAAAAAAAATTAAAACACATGATTTCAAAGAATTTTTGTGATTGCTAAGTTGCCTCAGCTTGTGATACACGCAGGGTGAAGGTAAGCTGAAACAGTGTAACTTATGAGACCTTGTTGGGCAAATTGGTAAGTACATAACATTTACGTAAAATTTAAGATGATCTAAAACGCTATGTTATATTAAATCTATCGTGAGGCGTTTTTTTTTCAATAGAGACACTCTAAAGGCGGTGTGGACTGTGCTTTACATGCACGAGATTAAATTACGCCGCTCTGTTGCATAATTAATATTTACACCAGGGAACGAAAGTATGCGGATTACTCATTACCAAATTGACGCGTGAGAGTTTGTTAATATGGTACACCCAGTTGCACTCGGCAACTCCCCGATCATTCTGAAACACATACATGCATGCATACATACATACGTACGTACAGAAGTACATACATACATACATACATACATACATACATACATACATACATACATACATACATACATACATACATACATACATACATACATACATACATACATACATACATACATACATACATACATACATACAAGTATGCGTCAGAGAGAAAAATATTCGAGATTGAGTGACAAACCTTAGTCCATATATTTGGCAATGTAATTGTAATTTCTCCTTCGCATACTTGGTCACCGATGTGGCCGCTGTATTTTTTCGCATATAAGTAATAATCCACGATGTTTCCGGCTGGAAGAAAGATATGTTGTCCCGCTTTAGCAAAAGAAAAAAAATACAAAACACGAAATTCTGCAGTTACCTTATACAGCAAAAGCTCTTTGTTTTGAACTCGAAGTGGACTATAAATTTGTTCGAATTAGCGGGTTCTAACGTGAGTGATTCGCTCGCTAAAGTGGCCACTTTAGCGAGCGAAGTGACTTTCGTGTTCTACGGCTTCAACGCGGACTTTGTGACGAAGCAACGCGTACAAAGCTATCTGCCATGTGCTGATGTTTTGTAAAGACACGGCGCGCCCGACCATGCCCGGTGGGTCAGAATGGCTACTTTCTGCTGGATGAATGAACAAAATTTTCCCAGGGCTTTTTTCTTCCTTAATGAAACCCAGCCTTAATGGAGCCAAGGAAGGTACGGAGAACGGTAATGATATTGACATAGGTGTATCCTAATAATTGTGATATAGATGGAGAGAAAGTAAACAGGACGAAAAGACAACTTTCCGCCGGCAAGAACCGAAACTTCGACCTTCAATTTCAATTAAATTTTAATTTCAAAAATTGTTTTATTGTTTTCTTGCACAAGAAACATATAGCCTGACAGAGGACCCAACACTCTTGTACACCGTTCAGATTAGCTCACCAACTGATCTACAGCGGCGGTCGCCCCCTCGTCCACTTATCGGGTATTTATGTGGATGCAAACCCTGGGAGTGTCAGTCAGCGCTGCTCTTAGTCATGACGGCGAGTGTGGAACGCTCTTTTCTCCAGATGGAGTCACGTAGCACGTGATCCGTTAACGAGCGGACAGCTGGCCAATAATCCCTCGCATACCTCCTGTAGGCTTCAAATCTCCCAGAACGAGACCCTCGCTTTGAATGAAGGAAGCAAGGGAATTTTCTAGGGCTTGTTTCTTTGTTCGACACCACCTTAATGAAAACCAGCACATACGAAATCCCAAGGAAGGTATGAGTGACGTTGCTTGTTGGGTATGTTGGGTATGGGGGGACGTTGGGCGTTAAGATTTCACTGACGGAGTGATTTTTTTCGTGCACCTCAGTTCATTTCAACTTAAGTCATAATTTGTGCACTGAAACTGAAGACAACCATTCATATCATTTATGCTTTTGCTGCCCTAATGGTCTGTTCATATCATTTCTTTGCGTCTAACATATAAACGAGCCCGTGAAAAAAAATACCCTTTCGTTCGCTCATGTGACCGTGGTACTCCATCTGTTGATGATTCGAGGGACGTGCGCTATGGGCCCGATGGGTTCGTATGAAATTGTAAAAACCGCATGTGCGCCGGGATAATAAAGGAAGGCGTTTCCCCTGATAAAGTCATAGGATTTTCCAAGAAAACTTTCCAGTGTTCGAACAAAATGAAACCGAGCGTTCATAACGGCACTGATCTCATAGCTAAACCCGTATTGCACACATGGCACGCTTGTTTATGGCCAATAGAATTCATAACCAGAAAATTATCTCTAATTATACGCCACCCTCGGGAGTTTTTTTTTTTTTTGACGCGCTGGAATGGCTAATGTCGCTGTATTTTTTTTTCCTGAATGTTGCTCACAGGGTGAACGAAAACCGGGAAAGCAGGATTGTTTAGGATACATGAGTGTTCATATTATAATGTTTAATACGGAAATAATTATATATCTGTGATTTCAGGCCTCATAACCACGATATCATTATGAGCAACGCCGTAGTGGAGGGCTCCGGAAATTTGAACCATCCGCTGTTGTTTAACGTGCACTGACATCGAACAGCACACCTGGATCTAACCTGGGCCCTTCGGGTCAGCAGTCGAGCACCGTAGCCACTGATGCACCGTTACGGACGTATTTAATATGGAGACCGCTACGAAGAACAAAGAGAAGGTAAAAGCATTCATGGTAGCTTCATGCTTAAGTGCGAAAACTTAAAAAAACTGTGAGGTCTTCCTTACCGTTGTGAAACCTTCTCTCTGCGAGAGCGACATAGATGTCTCGGATCAACATCACAGCGCTGACGGTATCTAAATTTGCAAAAGCTCCGAGCAAAGTGCACTGAAAATGGAGCGGTAAATAATTGAGCTTTGTTGCAACATAAGTAAGACACAAAATATGCCTTACGGATGTTCACAAATAAAGAGTATTTTTATTGGATAGGCCTGAAGTGAACGATGGGCAATTATCTATGTGCAAGTTTGCGGTGCAAGACCGCTAAAATCCACAGCGTCAAAATCAAGATTCCTCTTCAGAACAGGCTAACTCTTTAGGTTATCTTAGGCACTGCTATGCAAATGCGTGACGATTGCTGAAACAGAGTATAGTTGGCCCCATCTGCAAGATATTCGTTGCCTTAATGGCGGCGGGTTGTGGTCAGGAGAATGTTTCTTAAGGATCTTGCATCCCTCAAAAATAAAAATATTTATGCGTTTATAAAATAATACAGAGCCTCTGCTTAACAATTATTAAGATTGCACGCTGATAGATATGATACTTTTGTCAACTGCATCATTTAAAACAATTCTAGCGGAAATTTTAATTGTTTATGTTCAGAACTCACCCACAGGTCCGTTTAATACTTGCAAAATATTGTGAATATTTTATTTACAAATTAGTTGTGTACTACTAAACAGTTGATAACATGTTCCTTATTACATACCAAATGCGATAGTAGGTCATCTTTACAAAAATTTTATTTTAAGCTCAGTAAGACATTTTTTTTACTTGTGACAACGGTTTTAAATAGTGTTACTTAACATTTACTATCAATAAAAACTAGAAAAGGCGGCTAAATCAAGAATTGCCTTCTGACAAAACTAAAATTTTGTTAAGTTTTTAAATAGTGCAATTATGCTTAGTTATTGCCGCGAACAACAATGTTTGTCCTTATGTATTTAGATAGGAGCCATTGATGTAGACTCATGAAAAAGTTAAGCGGCAAAAAGAAATGTACGATGCCTACTTACACCAACCGCCATGATAGCTCGAGGAAGTCTCGTCTGAAACACAGAGCACGGAAAAGCCATTCAATTATAATTTTCTAAATGCGAAGCCTTGAGAAGCCGTCGGGGTCTCACTGACCGTGGGTCCTAACACCACCAGCAGAAGGGGCTTCAGGTCACGCACTTGAGGTCCTACGTTATTATTCGTTTTTCACTACAGGAAACGGAAAACGCTAGGATGTGATCTTAACGGCCCGGCTTGCGAAAACTCATACATCATGTGGATTTGGGGGGACATGCGCACGTAGCACCGTCTCTCACTGATGGCAGCGGCGGCCGGCCGTAACTGCAGGGTAAATAGGCGGAAGAAAACCGCCAGGCCTGCTACCTTCCATTGAAGAATTTGATGCACAAATTGAAGCCACAAACTTCCACATTATAGCACTAATCATTTTCTGGCTTTATGGGATTCTGTTCGGAAAGCCACACGTGCTGGTACCAGAGCAGCGAGCGAACAAGCGTCGTCCTTCCGTAATGTCCACGCATTTCAAGCCTGTAAGGAGAGGTTTTGCCAAAGTATCCTTTCGAAGTGCTTTTCTTCAAAATATAGCGACCAGTCTTGAGGTCCAAAGCAAGACTCCACCTGATGGCGGTTACCCGAAACTAATAATTGTGTGTGGCAGGTGCTATCTTTGAAGATTACCAGAAGGAAGTCAGGAAAGAGTTATGTTCGCAGCATTCAGCCGCATGAATAGGTGCGATTCCTTACGTGCACTTCTTCCTAGAACTCTGCTGAAAACTTTTGGCCACAAATGTCACAGAGTGACAACGGTCCTAAGTTACAGTTGTGACTTTCGACTGTCCAGTTCGTAAACGTCAGAATTCGAGTTTTTAGCACGCTTTGCAGGCCGGACGGCAAAGGCTGCAGCAATTTGACGTGAGGCAATTACGGGTCCGTATACCAGAACGAAAGCCCATTCAGCTGAAAACCTTTTCGCGAGGTTTCGCAGTTGGAGCTTTCTCCAGTGGCTTTCTGTCGCTGGAACGAAAATTTGTGAAGAAGAGAAAGAGGCCACTGGAGAAAGAACTGTCTATCGAGGAAGCTCGCTAGGCTTAGTCGAACCAAAACGCAGCTCGCGTTTTATCGAATGTTTAATAGTACAGAACCACCAACTGAGGGGCTTATTTGCGTCAGGAACGTCCTGTAGTGCATTTTAAAGCTACGACCGCTCTTAGATAGTGCACAGCGTACTACATCACTAAGGGGGGAGAGATAGCGATCTGCACTAAAGTGCTTACTTGAGCCGGTTGGTACATGTCCACAGAGAACGAGAAACGGCGCGAAGAGGGTGGGACAAAGCTCAGTCCGCCTGTGTTGTGTTCTGTTCGCGATGTTTCGTTGCCTGTGGATATCGAGTTATATTTGTTGACTTTCCAGTGCTTCCCTGTAGAGCTATACAATTTAGGCTCAGTGAACATGTATAATTTCTCAGTGACCATCCACGTTAATACAGCGTAGAACCGAGCGATATGATTTTATGACAGACCAGGCGTTTGCAGACCAGGAAACAAGATAAGTGCTCTAATCTTCAATGGTCGCTTATCACTGTTACAAGGTGGTAGGTGGCGCCTAGGTGCTGTGATGGCGCATAGCTAATTGCGGCAGTAAATCACCGGCAATTGCTTTATTTTACTCGCCTGAATACCTCTTGCTTTCAAAAAAAATATAAGAAACGCAAGCATTCACATATGATTAAAGCTATATGTCAAACCGCACACGAGCAACAGACGTGGCTATAATAAGCAAGATATATATGCGTTATTGTGGCATACCTTTTCTTCGCATAGGTCCCGCTGTTCTCGGATGCACTGAAAAGAAAAGTTCGTAGATTTTGATGCATTTAAATAATACGAGGCCTGATTAAGTTAGCTAGATGTGGAATGAATATTCAGCACTTTTCCCTTAGGGTGATCGATACAAACAGATCCTGAGAGATAACAAAAGTGCAGAGAATCTCAACATTATATAACAAACGCTGATGTATTCATAATAATACGGCAGCTACAATTATGTGCAGTGTAGCGAGGACGGGAGGCAAAGTCACTAAGTAGTCTCACCTTGCCTATTGAGAAAACGTCGGGCAACCTAACTTCAAAGCAATCACTACTAGAAATATTTTTCGCCGGGCCGTTTGCGTCCGACACCGTATCCATTGCATTGCCAACGGGGAAATCTGAAAGAAAAAAAAGCATTTCGCGTTGACTGGCCAAATGCCAAAAAATCATCAGCTACCATTTATGCTTTCAGCTATGGTTTAAACAACTGGAGTATGATTATTCAAATGCCTTGAATATTTCTTCTGTCAGGAACAGATTTAAATAATGAAGGTGACAAAACTGGATCCAAGGAGCTCGCTGCTTCAAGAACCGGCAACAGTAAAGAGTTTTGGGGGGCAAAACTTATTTTATCAAGGGTGATTGTTTTCTCGTCCAGTCACCCTAAATCCGGCTGGTGTTATTTTATCAAATCCATTCTCATATTTATCTCATGTGGAATATCTACAACACAGACGTTAAGAGCGCCCTGTATCCCTTCTGTGTCTTTATTTATTTTTAAACTAGCCTAATAAAAGTTTAGAAAGGCTTGCGTTCGTTTGGAACATTAGTAAGTTTTCGGTATGACCTCCAGTATCCAACTCTTCTCACGATAGCATCGGTCAATAGGTATGTGATCTCATCTGCATGCCGCTTATCAATGAACCACTTGACACTGCAAGTTTTATCACTTCACATGTGCACACAAAATGTATTATTAGAGCGGCGCGTTTTATGGTGGTGCGGAAAGGTGGAACATCATGTTTAAAAGGAATTCAGAGAAAGCGGCGCACCTGAGAATAGGCACATCATATATAACACCTATATCGACAGTGGCATTACGGTGTGTTACTGCATCGCTTCATGCTAATTACATAATCATTGATACTCTTCTTGCTTTGGTATCTGTCTTGATCTTTTAACATGACAAGCCATCACTTTATTATGATGAGTA
The DNA here is from genome assembly GCA_030522465.1 of Rhipicephalus appendiculatus. NCBI lineage: Eukaryota > Metazoa > Arthropoda > Arachnida > Ixodida > Ixodidae > Rhipicephalus > Rhipicephalus appendiculatus. The sequence continues at coordinate 65,365 of JALIZH010012442.1, forward strand.
CTTACATTAATGGTACAGGAACAATTTACAGCTGTGCCACTCATGCTATATGGAACCGACAATGACACTGACAGCCTGTTTATACAGTGGTCACCGGCTGAAAGGATGCCGTCGGTTTAATCTTACATCTTACAGATTCTATTTTACTCCTTGCAGGCATCGCAAAATTGAGATTGCTTTCTTTTATCGGGTACAGGTGGTCGATATTTCTGGAACCCTTTTATACGGCGTCTTTCATGATGATATATACGGCGTCTTTCATAATGAGTGGTTTTGGAACGTTCAACTACAAATATTATCATTATTTAGTGGCTAGCATGCACACGTTTTGCAGTCGCATGCCAAAAAAACCATCACCTCATGGCCTTTTCACTTTGTGTCTGAGCAAATTGAATATTTACGCATGCACTAAAGGCGATTTCGGTTGCTTTATATGAGTTGTCTCCTTCCATCGTCAAGTTATATTAAAAGTGCCTCTGAACGTGCCATCAGTTAAAAACATAGCCATGCCATCACTGCCACGTGGTTCTGTATGTATATATATATATGTCACTGATCCTGGAAATAAAACTTCGTGTCTTGAAGTTAGTGCCTGTATCCGTTTGTTACTTCATTTTTGTCCACGTCGGTTCCAGCACCATGCTACAAGCCAGTTTACAATGAACCAAGGGGCCCGAATCGGTACCCTTCTCTCTTTCACGGAAATATGACGACGTCTTCCCGAAAACTGCCAGGAGGGCAAGACGCTGCACTTTTAGCTGAAACAGAGAACAATCACAGCTACTCGTGGCAGCAACGCGCTATGTATATGTAGACTGGGGGAGTTCTGTTTTCTCCAAATGAACTGAAATTGGCATGGTAAAATGCTCTAATTGAAGGTATCAAATTAATCAGAAGTGACAGACGGTGATGCCAAGGAAAGTACACGACATGTTATTAGTAGTAATTGTAATGTGACTGAAGAAGGAAAAGTGGACGAAAAGATACCTTTCAAAGTAATTCAGAAATATATGCCAAAAAAGCATCCGATTCTTTACAGATTTAATAGGCATAATACCCTTACTCCAGTTTGCTTTTTTTATGTTTTATGCTGCAGAGTATTAAAACTAAATGTTTAATTGCTAATGTAAAAAATACCGTGTCGAGTGACGTGGCGTAGATATGATAAAAAAAACGGCAGATCCCACCCACTGTGGGAATCGATGTAATGCGAAGCAGCCAGCAAGGAGCAAATCATGCTGTACATAATATGCATGCCATGATTTACATCTTAGGACCTGTCTTTTATGTTCGTCATACAGTCACGTCGCGCTATACCAGTATTGGTGTATATCAAGCTAGCGACTGGAAGCAAGAGCACCATGAGTGAGGCCTGTAAATGGCGTTGTAGATGACATGCATGCCAAAATTTTCATGTTACCACCTACCACTTTTGTTCGTTATAGAGTCATGTTACGCAATACCGAATTTGGTGTATGCCAAGCTAGGGAAACGGCCGCGAGTGTGCCATGGGCATGGCATGCAGCTCATGTCGCATATGACATGTCATAATTTCCATAATAACATTTGTCATTTCTCGTCGTCATACAGTCACGTCACGCAATACCAAATTTGGTGTATGTCAAGCAAGCGAAACGGCCACGAGAGTTCCATGAGCGTGGAATGCAAGTCATGTCGCACATGACATATCATGATTTCCATATTGCCACTTGTCATTTAGGTTCGTCATACAGTCAGGTCACTCAGTACCACATTTGGTGTATATCAAGCTAACAAAACGGCCGCGAGTGCGCCATGAGCGTGGCATGCAAGTCATATCGCACATGACATGTCATGATTTCCCTAATTAACAGTTGTCATTTATATTCGTGATACAGTCACTTCACGCAATACCAAATTTGGTGCATATCGAGCTAGCGAAACGGCCACGAGAGTGCCATGACCATGGCATGCAAGTCATGTTGCCATGGTACTTCATGATTTCCATATTACCATTTGTCACTTATACTCGTCATACAGTCACGTCACTCAATACCAAGTTTTGTGTATATCGAGCTAGCGAAAACGGTCGCGAGCGTGGCACGAATGTCATGTTGCACATGACATGTCATGATGTCTATATGACCACTTGGAATTTATGTTCGTCATACAGTCACGTCAGGCAATACCAAATTTGGTGTATATCAAGCTAGCGAAACGGCCGTCAGCGCACCATGAGTGTGGCATCTAAATCATGCTGTACATGACATGCTCGTCATAATTTGCGTATTACCACCTGTCATTTATGTTCGTCATGCAGAAATGTGTCATCGTACCAATTTTTCGATATATCAAGTTAAGAAAACGGCCTCAGGAGCACTACGGCTATGGCGTGTAAATCATACTTTTGATGAGAAGTGCTTTTCATGATATGACCAGTCATTCATGTTCTTCATACAGTCATGTTATGCCGCACTAACTTTGGTATAAATCCCATTAACGATACGGACAGGAGAGCACAATGTCGTAGGCGGCTTGATAGATAGATAGATAGATAGATAGATAGATAGATAGATAGATAGATAGATAGATAGATAGATAGATAGATAGATAGATAGATAGATAGATAGATAGATAGATAGATACGCTCAAAATCGCCGAAATTCGTTAAGAAATGCTTCGCGTTTAAAATATCGTGAACAGGGGTACGCTAGAGCGCTGACGCTTCGACAGGTGGACCTTGTCTTCTTCTAGGGTGCAACTGCTTTCCTGAGCGCATGTGTGTACATGCGTTGTACCCTCTCCTTCAGCCCAAACAAAGGAGGGGGAAAGGGCAACTACGAAAGCGCGGGTGGGAGAGAAAGAGGCATCACCGTGCCGAATCGGGTCAGTCAAAAGGAAAGGTGAATAGTTCGTAAAAGAAAGAGAAATCGAGGACGGGAGGGAAGGGGATTGACGTTTTGCTGAATTATGGTTTTCATTACGATGATTGTCATTTGGTGCATGCCCCGCTTTCTTTTTTAGCGGACTATTCTTCTTTCCTCTTGATTTTCCCAATTCGGCACGGTGGTCTCTCCTTTTCTCCCATCATCACGCCCTCTTCTTCTCCTCCTTTGTTTGAGTTTATGAAGAGGGTACGAATCATATACACACGAGCTCTAAGGAAAGCAGTTGGAGCCTTTAATGAGACAAGTGTCGAAACGTCGACTCCAGAGACATCCCGTATTCGCGAATTCCATCTTTACATCAAGCTTCCATCTTTCACCCGACTACTGCCTTGTTTTAGGCGTATATATATGATGTTTAACTGTGTTTCGAGAATTCGGCATTGATACACATCAGAGAAGCCGCGAGAAATTGAATTCATTTAATAGGCCGTGAAGACTACCCGCACACCCATTGGACTCGTAGGTTAGTTGAATGTGAAGTACGAAGCAGCCGTGTCGAACTTGCAAGTCAAAGTGATATTGAACACCGTTAGGTGCTGGTGTTATGATATATACAACGGAAACACTTATTCTCCTATGTACGCGCTCAAACAAACGACTTGTTTATTATGCCTTTTGTATCGACTTCCTAAACGCTCTGAAATATAAATCTGCTTCTCTATATTTAACACGCCACCGCTCTAACATTTTCCACGTTTCAGAACTTGTCTTTTTTAGTTCCCAAAAAATTAATTCGAGGAAGTAAAGTGATTGTCTAGTGAGAGTATCATCGCGTTTTGTTGTCTCGTTAGGATGCCTAAACACACCTACGCTCATTGGCCGCTGTATTAGTGAATGTGGTTCCGGATCAGGAGGAGAAGGTGGCATCGTCTGCTGCACTCATTTCAAGTTGCAGGCCACAAGGAAGAACAAGTGTGGGGCACTCAGGTGCAGCTCACATTTTAGACATGGGGTAGAGGGGCAACCTGTCTCGCCGAGCATGCGTGAGAATTTGCTTGTTTTTTTTTTCGCTTTCGAGAATACTATTCAGACAAAGTATGAAATACCCCTGTTACATATTCTAGTTCTTTTTCAGTTAGTAGTAGTATGTGGGGTTTTACGTCCCAAAACCACGCTATGATTATGAGAGACGCCGTAGTGGAGGGCTCCGGAAATTTTGACCATCTGGTGTTTTTTAACGTGCACTGACATCGCTCAGTACACGGGCCTCTACCATTTCGCCTCCATCGAAATGCGACAGCCGCGGCCGGGATCGAACCCGCGACCTTCGGGTCAGCAGCCGAGCACCAGCCACTGATCCACCCAGGCGGACGTGTTTTTTTTTTTTAGTTCTCTCGCAATACTACACAGGACAAATCTGCGTTGACTGATAGTAAAATCGTGCATAGGAAAACGAGCAGATTCTCGTGAAGATGAAAAGTCAGCAGAAAAAAAAACGACCTTCACAACCTCGAATAAAGACTCGAAGCTTTCAGGTAGGTGTCATATTTTTATACTTGCACCCGCCACTGTGCTGTAGTGGTTGTGGTGCTTGACTGCTGAACCGAATTTCACGAGATGGAATCCCGGCCGTGGTGGCCGCATTTCGACGGAGGCAAAATGCTACAGGCCCGTGTACGTAGATTTTTGTGCACGTTAAAAAAAACAAAAAAAAAACATGAGATGGTCAAAATTTCCTGATCCCTTCAGTACGGTGCCTCGCATAATTATATCGCGGTTTTCTCTCCCGATCTCCTGGCCACTCCCTCACCAGAGGGGTGGGAGGCGGTTTTGACCTCCACCAGCCTGGCAGTTCAGCTCCAGGCCATACAGAGGGCAGAGGAGGTGGCCACCAGGTTCAGCCAGGCGCAGGCGGATCACCTACCTCCTTAAGTCTGACGACAATAAAGTTGTGTTCTCTCTCTCTCTCTCTCGCATGTAACTTTAACCCCAACTATTATTATCTTGTTATTATCATTACATTGGTAACACGTTCGTGACGATGGTCAACGCATAGGTCAAAGCGGTAAATACTGAGCTCTTTGTTGGGAGGACGCGTGCCCAACAGAACAAACTCACAGTGCAAGGATGGCGGCTGTTAAAGCCGTCGATCGTCAAAAACCTTATATTCGGTGAAACGTGTCATCTTTTACCCAAGCGTCATCGCTGATTTTGCCAACCTTCCAAAATGTACCCAATTAGCCACGCTGCGGATGAAATCGTAGTAGAAATAACGAAAACACTGGAGAATGCTCCTCTACATTGACATGCGTCCTGCGGCGAGCGTTAACGTGATAACAAATCTTACTCGCAAAGCCTGGTCTCACAGAGAACGAGAAATCGGTAGCCTAATGATTCGAGGGCTTTTTAAGGGGCCGCAACGACGATATGATCAAGAAGTACGACGTAGTGGAGGACACAGGGCTGAGATTGACCATCTGGGTTCTTTAATGGGCATTTAAGTCGATGTACATAGGTGTTCATGTATCTCCGTATTTCATTTCTTTCGAAATGCAGCCGCCATTGTTGTGAACTAAAGCCGCGTCCTCGACATCAGCAGTATCACACCTTACAAGCTAGGCTACTACGCCTGGTAAAAAATATGAAAGATCAAGTACACCTGGCCCTCTCATATTTGTAGAAATGTGCTGCAGTCCTTGCATTCGGATCTATATCGATAAATGCTAAGTATTGGATTAATTTCATAAGCACACTGACACTTTATGTATGCGCGAAGGAAACTCTTTCTTTTATCCGCGGATCAGGAAATCACTGCATATTGGGAACAAGGAAACATTACTTACTATTGACTACTAATGAAATACATAGAATCTTGAAGATAACAAAGACCAGACTCATTTGAACAAGGAAACATTACTTACCATTGACTACTAATGAAATACATAGAATCTTGAAGATAACAAAGACCAGACTCATTTTGAGAAGACCCATTCTGTCAGAGTTGTGAGGAGAGGTGCGTTCGAGCTTTCTGACACGCTTCGCAGAAACGATGTTTGACCTCTGAACGACTATAGAAAAAAAAAAACATGTGGGCGACCGCGACAAGACACATGATTGACACCTTCATTAAGACGCAGCTGTTGGAACGTAAAAACCAGGTTACCTTCAATTATCTTGCCTGATTGCGTCCTAAGTGGCCGAAGAAAAAAAAGCAAATGTGTTTTTCATAAAAGGCAAGGTTGCGCCTGTCAAAACTTGACAAATATTCTGCCTAAATACCAGCGGACAACGAGGGCATAAGCCCTACTTCGCTAGTGTAAAACGACTGAGGCTTTTGCGCTTGAGGCTAGTTTCTTTTAAAGCCTGCTGTGAAGATAATAACACAAAGGGAAATGGGTCAGGGGTCAGCTGTCACGGCTTAACACGAGGAGCGAGCTGGAGTTTTAGAAGCATTGTTATTTGTTAGAGTAAAAAAAAACCTCTTAGCAATATTTGGGTAACGCTTTCTAGTTATATAACGTAAGACATCCAAACAATCCTATGATATATTACACGAGATATACGCTTGAGCATGAATCACTTTTGAAATGATCGTATCGTTCACACAAAGCCTGACGTATTTACCAGCGTAACAGACTACTCGCTCATGTCAGCTAACAGTTGAGAAACGTTGCCTTCGTGTTGATCTAAAAGTGTGATGAATTAACGCATTTGTACTGCTGCTACTGCACTCAACGAGATCATTCGCACGCAGCCGATGTCCTCCTTGAGAAAAGCCATTCCCAATTTTTTGTAGGAGTTTATATGTTTGAAGATAATTCGTGCTCGTCTTTTATTGCGATAGCAATTATATGGACACTCTCGGCTGATATTCGCCGTCGCCGTCTGTCGACGCCGTAATGTCCCGGATATGTATATGTATGTGTATATATAAAAAAGGCATAAAGAAAAACAAATCAGTAGAAAAAAATTCCAAACCACCTGACCGGGGATTCGAACCAGCGACCCCTCGCTCCGCAGCCTGCTGCGCTAGCCAACACAGCCACACACCAAGCTCGTGCCAGCGATGTAACGGCGAGCCATTGATATGCACCGTTTGCCGCTCGCGGTACGCAGATCTCGCAACAGCTTGAACGTGTTTTCTATCACGCAACGCTTTTACAGTTCATTTCAAATGAACACTGCCCTTGAGAAGCAGACGAAAGAGTGGCTCCCTTCTGTACCACTCATGATGTAGAAGGAAAAAAAATCGCCATCTCCCGCTAAAAAGAAGCATGTGTGGATGCGAAGCAGCGGAGAGATGGATAGCTTGAGCGGGAATTTTATTGAAAGGATAAATGAGAATGTATAAGAGAAGACGGAGAATGTAGTGGTTGCGTGTTTATTTAGGGAACGTGTGCGATTCCTTGCGTCGGTGCACGGGGCGCTTTGAAGACGACGGCCTTGTGATCGGTGAAGTGTAGCGTCAGGGGTCGCTTTTGAAGAATTTTCATTGTGAAGTTTGCGAAGATGAGGTCTATGGACGTTCCCCTTATGGTTGTCGGTCGGTTGTCGTCGGAAATGCGTCGCAATGAGTACACGTCTATCATGTGGTGGACGAGCCAGTCGTTCGTGGTTACATCCACGTTGAAGTCACCCGCAAGCACGAAGGACGTGTGGCTGTATGTCTGTGTCATTGCCTTCTCTAGGTAACGTTCGACGTTCTCTCTAGAGTAGAGGATGGGGGGTGAGTGTAGGAGAGGATAGGGTACGCGCATGCGCTGTAGGGGGTGTGGGACGCGGGGGCCGCTCCGTAGAGTAGACGATTCCTAGAGGAGAGAAAGGGCGTGAGCGTAGGAGAGAGAAGGGGAGGGGACGCGCATGCGCTGTGGTGTTGTGGGACGCGGAAAGGAGGGACGGACTAAGCCCCCCTCCAAACACATGCATGCAAGATCAAGGAATGCGGTCAACCTGGGCGACCGACACCACCTGCCTAGCCATTGCTAAGCAGCCTCTGTGCTCTCGGCCATGACTCTGATGACTGTAGTAGTGGTTGACGGCCTTCATATTACTACAGTGTTCTGGTTCGCATAATGGGTGCTTCCCTACTTGATGAAAGTGGCCGGACGCGGGACGCGGGACGGACATAGCCCCGAGCATAAGACGCTTCGCATCTAAAAAAGAACACCAGGCACACTCGGCGTCAGACGCCACCGCGTGGCAGGAGACTCAGTGGGGTCATTCCACGTGCCGCAGTTTAAAAGAAAAAGAAGTATCAAACAGCGTCGGAAAGTCATATAATCATATAATCAATCCTTGGGCAATCCCCCTGAGTGGGTATGAGCCATGTCAGAGGCAACAACAACAACAGCGTCGACTTCTCCAATGTGGACACTCGCAGCGCGTTCCTCAAATACAAACACGTAACAACTGCGACAGTTGTTAGTTCACGCTTGTCCTGTGTATACCTATGCGTCCTTTTCGAGCGTCATTCTTTGTGCTGCGGCGGCGCGTTGCAAGTCGAGCTCCTTGTCGTTCGTGTGACAAACTAATTTCTTGCTATCGCATTCATTGCTTCGCCCTAGTGGCGAAACTGTGACTTTTTTTATGTACGAAAAGAAAATATTACTTTCCTGTATACTTCATAATATAGGTAGGTCTGCGTTAAAATTGTTGGTGTTTTACACTACAAGGCTTCTCTAGGCTTTTGTGTGACACGAAATGCAATCACGCGTGACAGGACACTGATTATTTTCGATCGCCTGTGGTTCTGTCACTCGTCGAAGCATACAATAACGACTGCGTCCTGTACGTAGACATGTGGTAACAAGAAACATGAACTTCGAAGCAGCCAGTTCCTCTAATGCTCCTGAAGTGAAACGCAGGGGACGTCCAACAAAAATGCCATTCATTTTTTCTCGAACAGAAAATAACCAATTTTTAGAGGCACACCAACTTAAAACCAATTGCGTGTTTTGCAATAACAATGTAGATAACATAAAACATTGTAACATGGTATTGGGGACCTTTTAGACTCAATTTCTGGAACAAAGTTCACAGCGTTATGCGCCTGTTTAGGAGGCTACTATGCAATCGTGGTGCTGTGAAATGTAGGTCGAGTTTCAGAGACTGTAAGAAAAATATGTTCGCTGAAAGGTTTTTAGCAACATCTAGGTTTGCAGCCTTCAAAGCGTAACACGTCGTTGTCGTGCTGCTGGATATTGTTCGTGCGAATTTAATAGTTTTCACTGCAAAGCACGACCTACGTATAGGCTATGTCGGTTGGCGCAGCTACTCTGGTGCAATAATCCGCACTCCAGTTGACTTGGTTTCTTGAAGATTGCGAAACAAAACACGTTACTTGTGACAATGTCGGTACAAAAATTTGGCCAGTATACTCGTCTTTACGCCGTGTTTAAGCGCAGTGTGTTTGGCAAACCTATCACTTTCATATAGCGTGCAACGACCATTACTTTTGGTGAAGCGACATGCTTTGCTACTTGGGTTTTACGAACAATGAGAGATGACAAAATTACATTTGTTTCTTTTTTATTGAAACTTCCCAAAGGTTTGCCTTACGTGAAATTGGGAATAAACTTTTTTTTCGGTTGTTTATTGTAGTTAAGGCGACAAGCTCACTGACCTTAGTCTTGGGACGAAAAAAAAAGATGATAAAGGAGGAAATGACAGGATAGGCCTGGAAAATGATTGGGAAAAAAAAATGTCTCCTTGTGTAATTTGCGAGCCTTTAACTTTATCATAGATATTTCAATGGTTCTGAATATGCAGATTTATTTCCCAGATTTTTTTCGCGCTAGTGTGCACTGTGCCGCAAACACACCAAGAAACCAGTGGGAATGCACGGATTTACGCTCAATTATCTGCGCTTATTCTTATGGACTGTGTATTAGGGATATGCATTAACTGAACTAGCTCCCACCCTGTACATGTTTACTGAGAACACTGTGAGTGCGCGATCCTCTTGGACCTCTCTAGCACGAAATGCCCGAGCAATCGAGGTTCAGCGCGTCTTGAAGTGCGCACAGAAGTGGCGTTAGGGCCGGAGAAGCTGCATTGCCGAATATTCTGGAAATGATTGTAATCAAGTCGCATCCGAATTGTCCAGCGACTGTAGGGGGAGACGTTGTAAGGACGTAACCGGTAAGGCACTGAAAAAGAAACAAGAGTTGAGACATGTATGACTCTCACTTAATATTGTAGCAACCTCTCTTGAACAAATACTGTTGCATTAGCGGTACACAAATGTATACCGCTCGCTACTGCAAGGCTTGCATGTTATTTTCAAAAGATTCCGACAGGAATATGTTGAGTAATATTTGTAATTCATATATATTCGTTCACAATTATACCGAAAACCTGTAAACAATTGTTGAAATACCACAGAGAACGTTTCAGTACAGAGTGCATGAGTTCAAGATAATTAAAAGTAGGCGAACCGACGGCAGTTGGAACATTGCAGTTGTCGTTCTGCCTCTTTGCCTGTGATCACCTCCAAAAAAGTCACCACAAAATCTGCTTTAACTGACGCTAAAAGAAAAGCTCTCAGAGCATATAACTTACGGGAATAAACGATGCCCAAGCTAAAGACTTACAAGTATGCACATTTCTTCAAGCGGAGATTGCAAACCCTATTGCACTCTTAGAAAAAAAATATCAGCCGAACTTCCACCTTGAAGTCAACAATTAAGCTTCGTTTTTTAATATTCTCAGCAGTTGTTGTAGCAGCTGGATTTTTTTATTCGTAAATAGTTGTGAGCTTTTTATTACGCATTGGATGAAAGGGAGGAGGCAGATAGGCTGACCATTACGACTGCACAATGAAGAGGACACGGAACAATAGAGAAGATACACCCAGCGCAAACTTTCAACTAAACTTATTGTGCGACTGAATCTGATTAGATGTTCAAGCAGTATACCTTGCGCATGCGGGTACATGAACGAAAAAAAAAAGCAACTGTACATCTGCACATGGTGTACATGGAATGAAAGAACAGTCACGAGTTGAAAGATGCCTTCGCCAACAAGAAGAGTTCTTTGTAAGTGAGTGCCAGTGAAAGGTGGCCCTCACTTATCACCCCGCTTCACAATCGCGTCAGCCTGAGTGACTTCAGGAATGAGGTGCGTTCTGGCACGTGATGAAATCGTGCATAGATTAAATGAATGTAAGCAACCACAATCCCGACAATGAATAGCCGAAAAACTGCCGGTGCCATTCCCTTACATCGTCCTAAGATTTCCTTGAAAGTTCTCGCTGGGTGCGTATTCTTCTCTCTTGTCCGTGTCATTTTTGTTGCGCAGTTGTACTGAAGCTATGAATTACCAACTTTAGCCAAAATGCTGCTCTCATTAAGTTCATTACTAGAAAAGCTTCTGGCTAACAGAGAACAAAGAATAGTGGCGCACGCGTGCAGGTTGCACTAATCAGCACTAAACAGTTTACTCGCTAAAAGTGCCTTTACTGCTTTGTGAGCATACGGAGAATGAAGGCTTGCCCGCGTAACGCATTAGGGAAGTGGTACAGTAAAAGCTCGTTGACTCGCAACTCGGTTAATTTGAATTGAATG
>JALIZH010012443.1:0-51424 GCA_030522465.1 Rhipicephalus appendiculatus
GAACGTAACGCGATGAACGAGGACGAGCTTTATTAGCCGGTATATTTTTAAAGCACTCCTTAATTCTCAAAGTTAGTGTGGTTTAGTTGCGTGGCTTTTGTATGCTGTGTAATAGTTTGTACTCGCTGTTGCACCGGAAATATCCCAAGGAAAACAACCGATGTAGGGAAGGAAAAATGCCTGCTAAATCCCTCCCATGTTATTCCTTGGCAATATGAATGAAAGCAGTCATTTCTCTTTTGGTCGTTCGAAAGACCTCCGCACCAGTTCCTTGATCTCATTTAAGAGAACTGATAGAGTGCATTACACAGCAACGATAATATCCTTGCTCTGCATTACTAAGCTACGTGTCTGTTCTAGGCGCCTTTGCCATTGTTTGACCGACGGACTTGAATTGTTGTACAAATTATGTTATAAAGCTTTTTATTCCCACGGACAAAATGAACAAAGGACGTTTTAAGCTGATGTTTAATCACCGACCGTGGTAGCCTATGAGTTTAGGTGTCGCTCAAAAGATATAACCTGGTCCGGGTCAGACCGTGCAGATTCTAGCGCATTTTTAATTTTCCGTAAACTTTAGCCCTGCTTCCCGTAAGAACATTCATTTCTATGCTGTGTTTTGATATCCTTCCTAAGTGCACCTGTCCTGTAGGCAGAGGGTAGTTCTGTGATAAGTCGTTACTTGGGATGCGCTGTTCAGCAAAGCTTCAATTTGGGCTAGTTGGTGTGGCATTGTAACGTAGTTGCGCTGAGCGAAATGCACAAACAAATGACGGAACAAGAGAACAGGACGTTTGGTGCGCAAACTTTCTAAGAGGACAGGACGGTTGGTGCGCAAACTTTCTTTCCTTATTCCGTCATTTGTTTTTGCATTTCGCTCAGCGCAACTACGTTGCAATGCGTTGTTCACTTCTTGAAAAAAAAAACTATACCGTACCAATCAGGAAGTTCGCTAACCTGCAACTGAGGCGTTTGGCGTTTATCGTTGTATATTGCTTTACTGTGATGGCGTTTATTCAAATAAAATCAAGATGTGTTCTACTGAGAGATAATCTCCTAGAATGCGTACAAAATACTTGAACCAATAGCCTACGTGACTAGTGGTCTAACACTGGTCTAACTGGTCTAACATAGAAAGCACACGAAAGGTTAGCAACGCGCATGATTGGTCACGGAATGATAGGTTTTATACATACGCAAATATATGTGTTTGCAAATAAGTGCATATGTTAAGATATATGTACATATGTACAAATGTTAAAACGATGCTCACATTATTTTTTCTTATTTTTTGGTGAATTCCCACCCCACCAGCTTCCTGCGCGAACTGGACACCTCACCAGATATTTGATACAAGGACAACTGCAGTAATTTCGCTCGATGATTTCACTGACTCTTTGCGTTTTCCATGGTACTGTAGGGCACACAGGGGAGCTGATGCGAGAAGAATAAGACCTGAGTCGCGCACTTTTCCGGGATTTTCCTTTTCCGGGAACGAAGCCGTTCCGCTACCCGCCCAGCTGGCGTGACTGGCCGGCTGCCGCGGGTCATTACGCGCGCAAAGGGCGTTTCAGCACTCTTCTTCTTCGGCGTCTTTTCTTTTTAGCTTTTGCTTTCGGTTTCTACTAAAAGATCAAACTGGCATATCAAACAGAGGCGATCGGTTAAGCGCCCTATCGAACGCCAGCCAACGCGTGCACGGGTGCCTGAAGAAAACAGAGCCCTTATTTGCAATTCATATACGCCGACGAAGCCCTCAAGCCTATACCGAGTTCCCGTGGCACAGTCTTGCATCAGTGAGGCTAGACTTCCAGGGCGGGTCAAATGCTATAAAGAGCGAGATTATAAAAATATATATATATATATAAAAAAACATTACTTGAATTTCAAAAAACGCGCGTCGCTTTATACTGGCGCGAATAAGAATATTTCAACTGAAGAGCGCCGGATGTATTGTTAAACTTTGCCCGTTAAACGTCGGCTTATTGGAGCGTTGCCCGGGCGGAAAATATTGCATGCACAAAGTGGCGGTTTTCAGCCAACTGTCTGCCCTGCTTCCTTGGTGTCCTTGTGTATTTGTGCGTTGTGTGCGCGCTTGGTGGAATAATAATAATAATAATAATAATAATAATAATAGTAATAGTAATAATAATAATAATAATAATAATAATAATGATAATAATGTTTTTGTCGAACATAATATGCAATTTATCTCACCACTGAACGTTATTCGGTTCTCGTTATTCCATAAGCCCTCGCACGCAAGAGTAAACAAGCAATGTAGTACTATCGCTATCAACGTCTTCCAATTTATATAGTGACACACCGGATGACTTCATTTGACAATTATAACATACAGTAGCTTTTCACAGTGGTCCTAGAAACACAAGTTAATCTCATTCAGTCCTTTGTGTAGCTTTATCGTATGCAGTTTATCTTAGCAGTAAAAAGAAATAAAAATATTACGGGGAGTGTTGGTTTACTTTTTTTTTAACCCTGGGCGAAATAAACCGTGTTAGCACAGAAGAGCATCGATCCTAAATTTCATTACTCACGTTATTCTGACGCGTTGGGAGTTCTGGAGCTTTTCTTATTTCAACAACTCGCTTCATTGATCCTTCTTTTGTGCTATCTTAGTGACTGCTTTCAGGACTACTTCGCGTATATGCACTGTAGCACCTGCAGAAAGTTTCAGGCCGAAAGTTTTTCTCGCAGTTTAACTGCAGCGCACTGTAGGGAACGAATTGTCATGTCTGGCCGTATTCTCTGTCGTCCAGCTTGCGTATTTCAATTTTTTTGAGGTGCGTAGAATATTATTATATCGGGTTTTAAGTTCAGAAAACCACGATATGATTATTAGGGACGCCTTGTTGGAGGGCTCACCAAATTTCTAGCTTCAGGTGTTCATTAACGTGCACCAATATTCCACAAGCAGACGGGCCTCTAGCATTTCGCCAACACCGAAATAGGAGTGCCGCCGCCGGGATCGAACCCGCGACCTTCGGGTCAACAGCCGAGCACCGTAACCACTGCCCATCATGGTGGACGAGTGAGTGGTTTGATTTGGAATATTTTCGGTTTGTGTGTGTGAGATAATCATCATTAGGGGGTGTCAGGGGGGGGTGATGGGGGGCTTATAGAAATCCTTGCATACGCTCACTTTATAAAGGTGCACCAAGCTTCTGCTACAAAAAAAAAAATAACTTTGGGCTACTCACAACCATAAGTATTCTCACCTGAAGCTGAGCACTGTGAGGGGCCGGTACGACTTATGGCTTCGAGGGTCCGCCATCGGTCGCCCCCAAAAATCGTTTATCCAAAGCGACGACGACGACGAGGACGACGAGGAGTGTCGCCTACTCTCGCCGGTGACGTCGGGGTTACCGATCACGGCCACCATGTCGTCGTGCACGAAATCGCCATCCAGCGAGTTCACGTAACACAGCACTGCCATAACACCGGCACACAACGCGGGCATCCACGCGGTCCAACACCACTTCCGTCTCACACCGTAGTCTATGCACGTCGGTACTTCGGCGACGCCGACTCCACTGTCACGCCGCTTTTGATGCTGTTGCTGCGGGTGTTGGTGTCGTTGGGAGTGGGATGATGATCGCCGCTGCTGGTGATGGTCTTCGACTTGCACTGTACTCGATCTGGTTGCTTGTTGTCTCGTAGGATGTTCTAAGTAAAAGCGCGTCCTAGTGACTACCGAAGCGCACATGGCGCTGAGTGACCCAGTGAACGCACGCACCATGTCCGTAGCGCGCACTGTTTTACTACGACGAACTTTGTGCACTCGGTCCACAGTCCCGTTGCGGTTCGAGTGATGCGAAAGACCCGTCGTGTTGGACACACCTCCAGATGACTCCAGGCACGCCAAAACCAGAGACGATTCCTCGCCTCCGCCTAGCCAGCCTCCTACAGTCATTGCAGAGGTCCACGCACCCAACGGAGTTTGGTACACTGAAAACACGTACGCTCACTTTCCAGTGGCCGTCCATACGATACTCCAGAACCACTCTAACGCAGTCGCTGAACTGCACAGGCACGCAGAGAGACACTGACAAGAAGATCGAAAGCGAAGTGGGACGATTGGGCACTTCCCGAAGCACGTGGTAACGTAGGTCGGCTTACTCCCTGCCGCCAGAGTGCATTCGAGTGTATGTCCACTCGCGACCATCGTCTTGTTGGACCGTCTTGGTGGTGTAGCGTGCTAATAATCCTCGGTAAATCCGTTCGAGAGATGCGATAGTCCGACGCTGCAGCAAACGATTGGTAGGCGACGACGCCGATGACCCGTTTACGTCAGCTGATACTAACGTCGGCCACATGCTCAGTTCACCATTGGCTCGAAGTGCGGCTTGAGTACTAAATGGGAAGTAACCAAAAGAAGAGAAATGCGTAGAGTTATTTGATTAATATTAGCACATCCTTCGGAGTGCCAGTCCATACATTACATAAGTTTCCAAGGAGGTGCCGCGACCAGTCGGTGATGCTCGCACCACGGCACGAGTTCTACAGAAACTACATCTTACGATTCCTGAAACGTAACCGTTACTACCAACTCCCCTACCTGACCAGCCGACGGTAAGGTGAGACTGTGATACGACGGTTCATGCGCACCATCGGATTTGAGTGAAAAGTTCAGAGGACGCGGAGAGTACACAGCATGAGAGAGCGAAAATTTGGTACGCGCGCGCGCGTAGCCATGCGCATCCTGCGCCCAAACGACCCAGCGACCGAGCTCGCACTGACGCGAGGACTCGGAGCGCTCAGAGGTACTGGACGGCCCTGCGAAAAGGGAGACCCCTGGTGTGGTTCCGCGCATGCTCAGTGGAGGTCTTGCGCTGGAGCGTTCGATGAGTCCGGCGGGCGAGAGATGCCACCTTCCGGCGGGCGCAGGAGTAGTGGGTTGGAAGTGCCGAAAAAGCTCGCATTTTGGGACGCACAGACTTGAGGCGCTAGTACAGAGATCTCGTTCGAGGTTGGTGTGTGCGAACGTTCGAAAATTCAATATCGAAGAGTTAGGTATTCGATTCGACTTCGAAGGAACCCTAACTATTTGAAATACTCCAACGCCACAAAACATTGTAACAAGTATTAAAATCGGCACAAATAATTACTTTCCTGCGCTAAATTTCGCCAAATTGCGCCAAACGTTTATGCGTAAATAGTCGAATCAGTTTCACTTGTCTCATTCAACATAAGAAGGGCAGCGGACAATTATTGTTAGTAAGCGGAGATGCTTGTATAAGGTAAAATCGAGCTTTTCGACGAGAAAGTACCGCTGCTTTTGCTTTTGGATATCAAGTGCAAGCACGGATGAGGAGGAGGGCGGGGGTAGTTGCTGGCAGTGAAACAAGCATTCAAGACAGCTGTGTGTTAAGTTTATAACATCAGCCAGTCCCCAAGATGCTCGTCAGCCGACGGGCATTACACACTATAGCTCAGATGCGGTGAGAATAGCAAGAAGAAGGGGAAAAAAAAATCAGGGGTTCAATAAAACAAAGTGACTGGTCAGAACTCGTGGAAAGAAAAAAAATGCTCGTCGTACTCAGCTACTTAAGCGGGAACGGAACTCCATTCCAGTTGCATCTGGATGCAGCCAATAACGAGTAATCGATTGAAACAAGGAGGAAATGCAGCCACCCTATAAACATGTCCATGTTTCTAGAAATGTGGTCCTTCGAAGGAGAAAGGTGGTATTGTTGCTTCCTGATAAGATAGCAGCATAGGCGGTGTATCCGTTTTTTTTATACACGTTTTTTTCTTTTGGATCCTAACCTCTGATTTTCTCTCTTCGCTTCAGTCTGTACTGGCTGAAGCTGATCGGGAATACAAACGAGTGCAGAGACGTTGTTCCGATTACATCATTGACACTACTGTGTTGGTCACGAGGGTGGGGGACAGCTGAGCGGCCCGTACGCTCATCGGAGCCGCGTCAATTCCTCAATTTTTGAAGGGCAACAGATTTTACAACAGATAATTATTGTTTTTATCTCGTTTTAAAAAGCGCCCAAGAATCCTCACTGTAATTTTCTGCGAAACGAGCTCTTTAACGTTATCGCTTTAAGCGTGGGCCGATCACGGAATCAGTCCAAACAACGTTAAATGCAGAAAATTTTGGGACAGGGGCGGGGGTAGATCAATAAATGGACTCAGAAGGAACTGAAGATGGCCTTACGTCTTCGAGACGCATTAGGCGAATGCATATGGAACCTAATGGGTTTTCTTTTTTGTCTGCTTCTCTGATTTTTGAAAATTTTAATGGCGGCAACATATTGTCAACGTGGTCATGATGTTGACGAAGGCAGCAACCGACGTATTCAAGGCAAAACGCTTTATTTTGGAGAACCTGGGCACAGGGAAACGAAAAGTCAAACAACAGCAATACACACTGCACATGCATCGATAGCGACGAACAGAGCGTCGGCCGTCGATCAACTGATCTGCGGTAAGGCTCATCGGTGTTTATACATGCGGCATGGAAGGTTCTAGCGTTATCACTGGTGCTTGCGAAAGCTGTCGGAAAAACTTTACTGTTCGCGTACTGCGCTTAATCATCACGGAATGATCTCAGACATTCGTGAAGCATCTCAAGCATTGCGGCGCGGTCTGCGCCGAGCATTGCAACAGTCTTTGTGGGCGTAACTCGGACACATCAGAAAAAATTGACACCATCTTCCCAAAGGGAACCCTGATGGGATGCGAAGCAGCAGCGTTGCGCATGGGAATGGTGGAGAGGGTGAAGCGAGAGAGAGGTGACACGTACAGACATGTTTCAACGCGTACGTTAGGCGCGCGTCAGGCGGGAGCTGCGGGCGCTGCGGCGAGCGCGCGGCAGGCGAGGGAGAGAGTGACGTCAGCGCGCACTGCGAGGGGAGCGTGACGTCAACGCGCAGCTGTGGCGTGACCTACTTGGCACCGCTCCAACACCTGCGGCGAGGGGAGCGCGTTGCGGCGCGTTCGTACGGATGCACGGACGGAGGGACAGCGTTACACAGCCTAGTCAAAGAGCTGCTTCGCATCTAATAAAGCATTACCCACGCGTGGTAATATCGTGTAATTTAAGAGGAGTAGTCACTCATAAAGAGCGAGCTCTCCATAAATTCTTTTATTAAAAGAAAAGCAGCCCAGTTAGTCGATTAGCGCTGGTCAGGTAACCTGAAGGTAAAGGAAAAGATACTCACGAAACGAAACGAGCTCTGCAACGAGCGAAGTTCGAGAATTAAGAAGGAGGGTGCTCAGCTATGCCTTGATTCTCTTTTGCGCCTCGGCAAACGCGTTCTTGCGTCTTAGTGAAAATAAACGCCGCCGGTCGTCTTAAACAAATTAACATGACAATGAAAGTGGGACCACGAAAATACCCGCAAAATAACGAATCAATAAAGATAGAAAAGACAAAGAAAATTCGCAGGAAACACTCGAAAGCAGGTCGTTTGGCCGTGGCACTCAGCATGTCTGGAGACAGCGTCGTCGACTTGTGCTGCTTTGTGAAAGAATTGTCCCGTGCAAAGAAACCGAGAGAGAGAACGCAATGGTGTGTGGGCTCCCAGTGTAGTATAGTAATCAGGGAGCCGCTGTACTTTAAGTCCGAGCTAATTACGGAACCTGGCTGCTCACATGGGTACTGCGCGAAGAAGGGCGAGATTTCTAATGAAGTCACTAAATAAGAAAAAAAAATAGGTGATGCAATAGAAAGAAAAAGTCGAGGTTCTTTTTCATTAGGGCCGCCGGGGGATGTTGGTTTTGAGAATACTTAATTGTGCGAGTTGACACAGAGCGGCACTGCAATAAGCAAGTCCTTTAAAGGTGGGGGGAAAACACGTACGGTAATTTGCTGACGGCGCTTCTCTTTTAGCGCTGGGCGCGAAATTGGTACGTGTACCTGTAATGTTCCTTTTACATATTTACCCTCTCAAGTACAATCCGCATCTCCAGTGCCTGTATACGCGGAGTATTCCATATTAACGAGCAGGAAGATCAATCAAGGGTCCGTCTTTGATGCACGCAACCATTTGATGTCAACACACAGTGAAGCCAACGGAAGAATACGGGAAGTTATTTAACGGTTTCAATTTAGATGTAGCCGTAAAATGTCCTAATATTTGCGTAATGGTCGGATATCAGGAGCGTAGCCAGAAATTTTTTTCGGGGGGGGGGGAGGGGTTCAACCATACTTTATGTATGTTCGTGCGTGCGTTTGTATGTGTCCGTGTATATATACGCAAGCAAAACTGAAAAATTTCGGAGGGGGGGAGGGGGTTTGAACCCCCCCCCCCCCCTGGCTACGCTACTGTCGGATATTATGACCTTGAAGTGGCTCCAGCCAAAATGAGGATCTATTTCATTGGCGCAGCAAGGGAGGCAGTGTTAAGGAGGTTCAAAACCCCGAATCTTTTGCATTTTTTAAGTTTTGCATCTGTATATATACACGCACTAAAGTACATGAAGAGTTGTCGACACCCCCTGTAAACAATTTCTGGCTACGCCCCTGGTTTATTTCGCGACATTATTAAACCAAGTCGGTTCCTTTTTTTTAGGGCGAGCTACAACCGAGATGTCGGGGTGTGTAATATGGGAGAAGGAGCTTCTTTAATGGTGAGGGTGGTGGCTTTTCCTTGGCTGCGAAGAAATTATGGGCTGGGGGCCGTCGGAGACGGCTTAATTCCTGCAGACATGATTTTCCTTCCTTTGTTTTTTGCTGTGCATAAATCTCGAATAGAAATGGGAAGCAGGTTTTCTTCGCAACGGTTTAACCTCTCGCTGTTCGGAACCAGCGTATAAAGAGACCGCCGTCTATAGTTGATCTCAAATCACCCTGCGATCCACAAAGGCTCAGTTTTCAATGCATCGATCAGAAGAACCGAAACGCAATTCGCAGTGGAAAGCACTTTTCACCAAACTACAAAAAAAAAAAAAAAAAAAAAAAAAAAAAAAACGACTACTCACATTTTTTCATTCGAAGAGCAATCGTATAGCAAAAACGAAACGAAGTTTTGAAGCAAAGCCCTCGACTTCCCCACGTTCTCAGCAACGACAATCTCTCATCTACATTAAAGGTAGTAGCATAGCCATCAGTAGAATATTAAAAAAAGAAGTCGTAAAGCTCCCATAAAAACAGAGCAAATCAATAAATCTCCTTCAGCCAGAACCCCTAGGACTATCCAACAAAAGAGAAAGTCCGAGGCGTTCTTCTATAAAATCAAACGTTGCCACCGTCAGGAAGCACAAAATGGGAAAAAGCTTAACAGAAAGAGTTAAGCAACACGAAGACGATGTCAGAACATTCTACAGAGAGCGAAGCTTTCTTGCAGAACCCCCAGAAGATGCAGACCATAAAATTGACTCAGAGGGAAACCATAAATTCTAAAAACAGAAACGAAACAACAAAAACGTCTGCCGTCGGAGTCGTGGTATATTCAGTATATACCAGAAACAACTTCTACCGTGTCAAAGGAAACCGGCCGTCTGTTTACATTCACGGTTTAAGCTAAGCGAAAAAGTACAAAGAGGGGAGAGTCGGGGAAAACATGCTTTTGTGAAGCCAATCCTCACCGACGTTCATAGTTCAATAAATTGAACGCATAAAAAAACTAACAAAAAAATAAAAAAACATGACACGGTAAACACCCTCACCAGCACTGCAGTAACGGCTTTCCCCGTCCTTCACACTTCCACCATGAAAAACGTTCGAAGGTTGCCTCCTCGACATCTCCGTTGTCACTGCCACTGAAGAAGGAAGCGAGTTGGTTTCGAAACATCGGTAAGTAAACACGTTTTATTGGCGGGAGCCATTTGAACGTCCTAATGAACTCCACCAATCAGGTGATTCCTGTCAAGATGGCCAGCTTTAAAAGTGAGATACCACTACTTCATAGGTAACTTTTTTATTGCAATGTGCGCAACACAAAATCACTGAGCATGCCTTTTGCAAGCTCAAGAGTCATAGCTAGAGGCCGGATTTTTAGGCACTAAAAAATCGCGTTTTAGGCGCCAAAAACAGGCAGGCAAAACACAGTTTTAGGCCCCCAAAATCGTAAATGTAGGCACAATAAATATTTACAAAAACTCGCATTTTGAAGAAAGACATGTGCGACCTGTGTCTACGACAGGAAAGCGAACAAATGTTATAGTTTATGATGGCACGTAGGCGTCAATGGTTTAACTAGCCATGCTATTGTCCGTTTTCCCGCATGGTTTCCAGAACACGGTCTCTTCTTTTA
This sequence comes from Rhipicephalus appendiculatus, assembly GCA_030522465.1. NCBI lineage: Eukaryota > Metazoa > Arthropoda > Arachnida > Ixodida > Ixodidae > Rhipicephalus > Rhipicephalus appendiculatus. The sequence goes on from JALIZH010012443.1 coordinate 10,230, forward strand.
TTGTCCAGCACTGGTGAGTTAAGTGCCCGCCGTCGAATAAAGGCGTTCCTGGGTCTCTTTTTTTCGACATGGCTGCGAAGGGCAGCCCAGGAGCCAATAGTCAGACCGCTAGAAGGCAAGAAGGGTCTTTTAGCCTCGTATTGGCCGGGTATAATCGCGCAGGGTCAATTTAACCTCTGTCTGTGAACACAGTAAAGGGCCCCTTACAAGGTTTCAGCATTTCGAGCTGGCAAGTGTAATGCATTCACTGGGCGCTAACGATCACGTGTGGCAAGATTTGCTACGCTCCGCGCCCCGGAAAGAGGTGAAATGTCAGACTAAACGCCGCTTGCCCTTGATCTCATGGGCGCGTGCACTAATATGGAGGAGGTGACGTACAACAAGGAATGGTCCTGCGTACGTCAGAGTAGTACGTGACACTGCGAGAATGATTCGAGGCGACATGTGTAATTTGTGCAATCTGTTGCTTGAATAGAAGAATGAAAGTTCTAGAAATGTTAAAACATACAAATGGAATCTGTGTGCGTTTTTATTTATTTTTTTTACTTCGAATCGAGCGCGATGCGAGACTAAGCTGCCTACATTTCGTATGCGTCCGTGTTCTCGCCGTTGCCGCGTCGTGCCGGGGCCACCCTGACAACGCTTGGCGTGTTTTTGATGCATTTTCTCGTACAGCAGTTCCAGCGGTAGGACGCGCTGTGTCGTCGTAAGGATACATCATTCATGGCAGCCTCTCCAAACGCATACAAGGATCTATCCCACAGAAACAGGCAGTACACTAGAGAGAACGCCGAAATGATACAACACTGCTTGTGTTCACGACCTGGCTTGGGCATGTCATGCGCACACAGTGTAACCTTGCTTGCGTATGACGTGTTGATGCGTCTGTGTCGTGTGATCTCACGGCTCCGAGTTCCTCCGATACCGAACAGGGCAGTGAAGAAATTCGGCTTGCGAGTGGCAAAGGTTTCAAGCTCACCTACCAGCATCATGCTTTCGCGGCTCGTAATGAACCAGTTAATAAGTTCTTGCGGTCAAACCTCTTCATTGGCCACGCAACAACTTCCAGTGTCTAACCAAAATTTCTTATGTGACCTGGGGAAGCGCCCTTTAAGAAGTAAATTACAAAGGAAACAAAAGCCAAGTGCACATCTGATTTTTTTTTACCTGCACTCTACATTCCCCTGACGGCACTCTATGCATGGTTTCGCATTCGTTCTCCATCTTCCTTCTGCTGCACAGAGGCACCTACTCTTTTCTGCCCCCCCACCACACCGAGGTCTTCAAGGAGGTGCTTCAATTCCTTGGGAACACTGGACTGGAAAACCGGCTGTAAAAGCTGCCCGCCACGTCCTCGGCCACGGAAGCCACTCTCCTCTTTTCTCCTCTCCTCTTGACACCTTTATTTTCCTCTCCCTATTGCACTGTATACGCTGGAATGTGCTCCCATTTAGGGTTGCAGAAATTGTGCGTTTTCCTCTCCTCCTCCTCCCTCTGCTCCAACCGCTCGCGCCATGTCACTGCGGTGGGGTAAAGTGGCCGGCGCGTCCCATTTCACTGCTGCTAGAGGTTGCTTATCGGAAGTTTGTTGAACTAGGGAACTAGGTTGTGGCACCCCATAGAGTTCCTAAACGTCAATTTCGCCCGGTAACATGAAATACGGTCTCAAAGTGTACTCGAAAGCAAAATTTGAGTTTAAATAGAGCTCATATAGGCGCCGTTCTTGAAAATGGGCATTTATGGGCCCTTATAGACATTTAGGCACAAACCCCAAAAAATAGGCATTTATAGGCACTATAAAAACACTATAAAAGCCCTCCTTATCCCCTAATTCGTGCTCATATAACAAAGTGGCACAATAGGAACGCAAGGAAAAAAATAGGCATTTGCCTAAAATCCGGTCTCTAGTCATAGCCATGTCAGTGAAGTCCGTTATATCTAACAATGTTGAATTTTATTTCAAGCACTTTCAAGTCATTTTTGTAAGAGGCTCCTCCGTTGTGGCCGTGACATATTTTTTTTTGTCTTCTAGTGAACCTTATATACACGAATACCTTAAGTAATGCGGCACACAGTTGCTCCGCATTGTATACCGGACTGATGTACAGAGAGATGGAGAGAGAGAGAAAGGCAAATGAAAGGCAGGGAGGTAAAATACCCTACCCGGCCAGAGGGGAAAGGGGAGAAAATATTAGAGAAAGCAATTAGAAAGAGATCATAATTTATAGGCGCACACACATATCAGCATTCGCCGCTCCCTTCCAGACAGTCAGAACCGAGAAATATTTGAGACCGGTTCCTGGGTGATGTACAAAGTTCTTACGGACGGCTAGCCTTAGAGACAGCCTTTTGCATTTTCATATCGCCAATTCTTTTGTTTTCTTTCTTACCCTTTGCCTTTTTACTGTAGCGTCTCCTTTCTAGGCTCTTTTATTGCGATAGCAATTATATGGACACTCGCGGCTGGTTTTCGCCGTCGGCGTCGGCGTCATTTGCCGTATATGTATATGTATATATATAACCGGGCCCGCCGGTCGTTCGTGAGCGTGAAAAGACGCGAGGGGGGGGGGGTCCCTCGAGCGACCTTCGATTTTACGAGCTGGGCGCGCGCGTTATCTCCCCTTCTCGGCGGCCGACAGCGGACGGGGGGGGGGGGGGGGGGGGCGACGTTCGATTTTACGAGCGCGGGCGCGCGCTTTATCTCCCCTTCTCATCTCCCCTTCTCGGCGGCCGGGCTGGCGTACCCTTCTGCGTGCTGCGCTCTCAACGCGAAGAGAATTCTCTTAAACAAGCGTTTTCTAGAGTTGCGTGCGATCGGATCCAAAAAGAGTTAGCTGCCAGCCTCACTTCGTATAACATTACAATTTTTTGCTATCGCATTCATTGCTTCACCCTTGCGGTGAAACTGTGACTTTTTTTATTATACCCTTAGCCGCTTCTCCTTGCACGGGATAGCCAGCCGTTCCAAGAATTGGCTAACTTGAGTGTCTCTCAGTGTATGTCCTCCGCCCCATACTCCTTCTTCATGTTTTAGTGACAGCCTTCTGCCTTAGTATTGACTTCACGGTGTAGCAAGACCGCTTCAGTTCTTATTCTCTTGTCAATGTTGAAAAAACTCATGAAAATGTGACTTTTTGCTTCTTCTGCCATGCTTTCGCTTTCCCCCCAAACACGAATTACATTTTCGTGACAATAATGTAATTTTACATGCATTTTCGAATTTTACGCCCCAAAACCACGATATGGTTTTGGGCAACGCCGTATTGGAGGACAGCGGAAACTTCGACCATCTGGGGTTATTTAACGTGCACCTAAATCTATATACACGAGCCTCTAGGATTCCGCCTCCATCGAAATGCGGCCGCCGCTGCCGGAATTCGAGCCCGCCACCATTGGGCCAGCAGTCCAGCACCATAGCCACTGGATAGACCACCGCGGCAGGCGGGTTTTTCTTACAGTAAAACACCACTAAGAAAATTTTTAGTTGCTTCACTACTTGACAAGTTTAGTCTGGGATGCAAATTCATCAACTCATCAAATTGACGCTGATCAGATGCGAAGCGCGTGTCGTGAGGGGCTTGCTCTACAAGCTTTCGTGTTTCTAATCTCGCAGCTAAAGAGAGCGCGGAATGAGTAAATACGCGTAGCCTAGATACTGCATTTACGCCAGCATCCCTATTTCATTCTTTAGTGTGTGATACACTACATTCAGTGAGAGGTCAAGGATAGAAAGAACGAAGATAGACATGCATAAACTAACCACGTACATTATACATTATGCAGCGCCGTCGCCAAGAAGACCCGGGAGCGCGCGCGGCCGAAGCTCAAGCTCATCGCCGCCGCCAAGAGCACCCAGAAGTGAGCGGCGCTGAAGCACAAGCTAGGCGTCACCTCTGAGAGGACCCTGTCGTCCGTGCCGCCGAAGCAGACGCTCATCGCCGCCGTCGAGAGGACGCAGACTTATGCGCGAGAACATCCCGTTCATCGTAACTCATCCCACTGTTGTGACGACCTCGCGAAACACTTGCATACACTTCGTCTTTGAAAACCAGGCGTTGGTGCGGCAAGTCGAACATATCTCCACTCACTTCTCCGACCACAAAGCTTCCTTCTACAATAAAAGACTGGCAGACGTGTGTTCCCTAGGGAGAGCGTTGTAGAAAATAGTGGTATGCAACTGCACATACATACATGTCTCTCACAAATTGTTTGTCTCGACTTATCGGAAATTCATAGCACCTAAACAACTGCGCTCGCAATTCGCATTAGGCAGTATCGTAATCACCGGTGACTTTTTTCTTCTGATTTATTTTTCTTTGTACTTTTTACATACATACATACATACATACATACATACATACATACATACATCCGCGACATGACGGCAACGGCGACGGTAAAAGTCCGCCCTGAGTGTCCGTACAATTGCTATCACAATATCGTATAGAGAGAAGCATGAAGTTGATTGTACGTCGCAATCTTAACGTGGTAATAAGCGCGGGGTAATTAAGCAGGGAATGCTCGGTAACGATATAGACAAAGAACGGGCCATTATGCGCCTTAATACAAGGTGATTCGAAAGCGAAGGCCATGCTCCTTTTGCCTTTTTTTTCTTTTTCTTCCCACTCGAATATATTAATATCACCCGCTCGCCTCTCACCCCCGAAAGCTTTTTTGCACATCACGTGGTTTTGCAGTGTCATGGCCGACTTTTGACCAAGCAACAATGTAATGTGATGATGTTGCCATAGACGTCACAATGTGTAACATCATAATGACGGCACAAAATTTGGCTATGTGTGACCTCACGTGATGACATCATCAGATAATTTTCTGCAACACTTCGTGTTAACGCTGACGCCGCCGACGCTGACGATCCCTTTCCACGTTTGACGAGGTGAGGAAGGATTTCGCCTTAATAAATTACACCCAACTGGAAGATCTGATTTGCTGTTTTAATTCATTAACTCTGTACATACGCTGGCTGCGTCAGCATAAGCCACTGGCGTCCTTCAAGAGAGAATTAGATCAGAGGCCGAGGACTATAAATATCATCGCCAGCGTTTCTCACGAGAGGTTCTGTTTTTTTTTTTCTCTCACGATATCGCGGGTTGCGCGCGCGACGCGTTCGATGCGAGCGCCGTCGCAGCTATAGTGACAAATCCATGGACAAATCACTGAGGCGACAGCGGGCGCCGTTTGCCAGTGCAATAGGCGTCATCAGACGGCGCCGCTTGCTCCGCTGCCTCGAAGACAAAGACCGTCGCGCTCGTTAATCTCTCCTCGGAGCTGAATTTCTGTGCGCGATTTGCTGTTCTGTTTCTCCTATTAAATGAGGACAAGCATTGGTTTGGAAAGCGGCGCCGTGTTCGAGGCGTTCTCTGAAAAAAAAAAAAGCGAGAAAAAAGGACGATGATTTGCTTGCGCGCATATTGATTTCTGCCGCACGACGATAAGGCGATCGACGAAAAATTTAACAATGGAAATTCGAAGCTCGCGAGCTTTCTCCAAGTGTTTCTCGTTGGTCGACTTGCAAGGGTTGTCTGTATAGAGTGAAGTGCATAGGCGAGAACAGCATCACGCAGACTAGATGGCAGTCTCGAAATAACGGAAATGGCGTCGTTTGTTTCCCAGTTCTTCGGGACGAGTCCGACCTCGCGTGCTTTTGTACAAGGCTCATTTGCTTTATCGTATTTCACTACACTGTCTGCTTAGAAAGCGTAGTTGCTATTTCGAAGGGCTGAAAAGCTTCAGTGGTCCTCGAATGGCAGGGAAATAAAATTAATAGCTGTAAAGTCACAAGTACTAGCCGTAGTCGCAATTTACTAGGCGAGACATCGACAAATAAAAAAACAACAGCTTCAACCTAGCTTAGGTTTTAGTAATGGCGATAGTAAGATGTCGCTGCAGAACGCAATGCACATGCAACGTAAACATTTCACTATGTTTCTCCATTTAAGGTGCCGTGCATGTCTCTGGGGAGTCATCGAACATTAAGGCCGTTTTCGGAACCGCATTTCTTCTCAGTGACACTGTAGTGTATAAATGAAGTGAGAAAACTACCGAAACCCAATATCTAAATGCATTTTACCTATGAAAAAATGCATTTGATATGCAAGAAGCCGACATGTACGTCAGTTCTGTCCAATTTAACGCTGTCACAATAATATATTGAGCATAGGTCGGCAAACTCACTCATGAGTCGACTCACTCAGACTCACTCAGGCTCAGATCGAGCCGTGAGTCTGAGTGAGTCCGGGAGAGTAATATTTTGGTGAGTTTGAGTCCGAGTGAGTCCGGTTGAGAAAAATTTTGAATGAGTCTGAGTCCAAGTGAGTCCGGTTGAAGGAAACTTTTGGTGAGTTTTAGTCCGAGTGAGCCCTAAGCTCAAAATGTATTTTTTGAGTGAGCCTGAGTGAGCTCTACACTTTTTTGCCGATGTACGGTTCTACTTACACAACTTAGCTTTACTATTAGTCTTACGTAGGTTCACGTTTATACTCATGCCGACTCACGCATGCTTCAAAGCACCACGTTCATACGCCAGCTCAATTTTTATTGATCAGAGGCGTGAGTTACGGAGTAGGGGGCGGGGGGTGCCGTGACTCCCGCCCCCCCGCCCCTGAAAACTCTTTCCCGAGAATTTTTGATAAAAATATTTCATGTGAGTTATCTCTTTCAAACAAAAAAGTCTTTACTGGATTGCAACCACTGATAAGGTACGATTTGAAAAGGCGCCAAGTACAGCACCGATTACGCGAGATATTGGTGTTAAAGAGAATTTACGCCAAGATTGAAGAAGCCAACTGTACGCTAATGGACTCATGAGTCCGCTCACTCAGACTCACTCAGACTCAGATGGAGCCTTGAGTCTGAGTCTCAGTGAATCCGGCTGGCAAACATTTTCGTGAGTGTGAGTCCGAGTGAGTCCGGCTGGGAAAAATTTTAGTGAATCTGAGTCCGAGTGAGTCCGGTTGAGGAAAAGTTTGGTGAATCTGACTCCGAGTGAGTCCCAAGGGCAAAACATATCTCATGAGTGAGTCTGAGTGAGCTCCACATGTTTTGCCGACCAATGATATTGAGTGCCTCACACTCCGCCTTTACGTTCAGCCTTGTTCCTTGGCATCAACGTGTTCTCTAAGGTAAAAAAGCTATCGTGGGACATGAATGCAACACACTATATCACAATTAAGCCGTAGTGGTTGACGCGCCGCATTATCTGTACATGCGCATGTGTTCACGTGTAGAGCATCTCAATGGGCGCGTTAAGTTAGCGCGCTCTGAACTCTGAAGGAAGACGCTCGAACGCGCTCGAGTGAGACGCCTTCGGAGCTTACCTTAACGGCGATTTCCGCCGACTCCTTTCGGGGGCGCGAAATCGTTACATGGCGAATGTTACGTTGCTTCCACGCTCTTCCACGGTAGGAATGAGTGGGGAAGGAGAACGCACTTCATCGGAGAAGAGTCGGAAACACGTCATTCTTCCAGAAGCCGCAGAGGGGGCGAGCTCCCTCGTGCACCGTCTCAGAGTTGGAGCGCGTAGAGCGCGCTCCGTAAACACGCACCGGAAGTCGCTTTTTAACCGTTAAATTTACAAGAGCGCACTCCGCTGGGTAGAGCGCGCTCGAGCTCCTTAACTTAACGCGCCCAATGCTAAGTTGTTGATTCATTCAAGGATGGCATGAAATCGATTCCTAGGGCATTTCCGATCAAAAAGGTAAGTCTATAGCCTTTGGAAATCTCGTAATTTTCGATTTCCGAAAGGATGGCAGTGTTTGAATGAAATCGATTCCTAGGGCACTTCCGATCAAAAAGGTAAGTCTATAGCCTTTGGAAATCTCGTAATTTTCGATTTCCGAAAGGATGGCAGTGTTTGAATGAAATCGATTCCTAGGGCATTTCCGGATCAAAAAGGTAAGTCTATAGCCTTTGGAAATCTCGTAATTTTCGATTTCCGAAAGGATGGCAGTGTTTGAATGAAATCGATTCCTAGGGCACTTCCGATCAAAAAGGTAAGTCTATAGCCTTTGGAAATCTCGTAATTTTCGATTTCCGAAAGGATGGCAGTGTTTGAATGAAATCGATTCCTAGGGCATTTCCGATCAAAAAGGTAAGTCTATAGCCTTTTGGAAATCTCGTAATTTTCGATTTCCGAAAGGATGGCAGTGTTTGAATGAAATCGATTCCTAGGGCACTTCCGATCAAAAAGGTAAGTCTATAGCCTTTGGAAATCTCGTAATTTTTTCGATTTCCGAAAGGATGGCAGTGTTTGAATCAAATCGATTCCTAGGGCATTTCCGATCAAAAAGGTAAGTCTATAGCCTTTGCAAATCTCGTAATTTTCGATTTCCAAAAGTATGGGGGTACTTAAATGAAATCGATTCCTAAGGTATTTCCGATCAAAAAAGGTACGTGTACCTATAGCCGTTGGAAATCTCGTCATTTTCGATTTCCAAAAGTGTGGGGGTGCTTGAATGAAATCGATTCCTAGGGCATTTTGGATCAAAACGGTGACCATGAGTCGAGAGATCAATCATGTCAGCCCGCTAGCAAATTTCAAAAAATAGAAACATTGAACTTTTGCAGAGACCTTACCATTTCGACGCCAAACTGGAAATAAATCAATTTTGTCAGAACTCTATTAAACTTCAAAATTATCACAAAACTAAATATTTATGACAGATATAGACTCAAATCTAGGGCTGGAACGCACAAATGCAGCATTTAATATTGAAGAATGGGCTGCGCATTGTAAGGACCAACATTGAAACCATCTTATCAAGCCGTGGCAGTTGCTGAGTCGGTAAGGTGTTCAGCTATAAACCGAGAGGTCGCTGGTTCGAATCCGGTGGCGGTAAAGTAAAAAGAAGTGAACGCCATAAAGCGGTGTGGGTAGCGAGGCTCAAGTGCGGTTTTTATTTTTAATTACGACCTCACGTACAATGAGCAGACCGACTTCTAAACAATGTGTCCTGTGCAGCGGCGGTGGATGAGTGCATATGGTGTTGAGTTCATAACCGAAAGGGTGGTGGTTCGAATCACAGAGCTGGCAATGCTCAGACACAAGGGAGTCATACAGTGATCTTGCTACCGAAATTAGGGTGCCCGGTGCACGATTTGGGAACCGTGGCAGAAGCAATTGGCAGACCGACTCTTAACTAGAAAGGGAGGAACCGATAGGTCTAAAAGTAGAAGCGCCTTTTTTATATAAAAATAGAAACGTCATTTTTTAGAATCAAAATAGGGGGCAGGTACCAATACCGGCATGGGACCGTGAGGCCCGGATGGTCCCATGCCGGCAAGCTGACTTTTTACTTGTGATTGTTTCATTGTATTTCCATCATTCTTCAAAAAAAAAAAAGCTTAGGACATCCGAATGCTATAAGCAGTACTTCGGTAAAGCATACTCAAAATACAAGTGCATGACGTCATAGCAGCAGCCGTGGCGAAATGCTTGAGCATCAGCTTCAAGTGCAGAAGGCACCGGGTTCGAATCGCGGCGCACTTGGGGATCTGGCACTTCAATATTTTTTTCCGTTGCATTTAGATGGAAGCGATATGTTGAGAAATTGCGATCAAGGCGTTCACCGCATTGGTGGCAAAGTGGTTGAGCGTCCGCTTCCAATGCGGGAGGTCCAGGGTTCGATTCCCAGGGCCGGCCGGCAAACCACCGGTTTAATGGTAGAGGAGTACCCCCCACCTGGCGCTCGGTGATTCAAACGTACTCTCTCGATACGCACGGCTCGATGAGGTTGTCGGAAGTCCTCGGGCCTTTCTTTACCACCACAGGCACGGTACACAAGCTGAGCATCCGCCGTTGTCAGTGGCAGGCAGAAAAAGACTATTGTCTAACATCTGCCGACGGTTACCGACCGAAAATATAGGTACAAGCGCGCTTCAGCCTGGTGCTCGGCGGTGTTCGAAGTGTAGTCGCTTGGGGGGGAGGACTTAATGGTTTGGCACGGAGACCCTGGCCCTTGTGGCCCTGGCCCTTGTGGCCCTGGCCCTTGTGGCCCTGGCCCTTGTGGCCCATGTCCCGTGCCAACGACTCCCCTGTTTTGTTTTTTGTCTTTCCGCCAAAAGAAAAAAAAATTCTATATTTTTTTGGCTTGTCGATCGCGTGGTTTCCCCCTAAGTTTTCGCTGGCGGCGATTGTGCGGTGCCTCCCACAGTAGCGGTCAACGCCGCTTCTTTTAAGTGGGCTGTGGTGCCCCGAAGTTACACCCAAAAACGTCCGAGGGCTGCCATTCGGCGGTGAGAAGCCACACACACACCATGTATTTGTATTCTGCGGCACCTCAGAGAAACCCGGTGTGTCACCGGTCGGCGCTGGGATTCGAACCCGGCACCCTCAGCACGTGAAGCTGATGCTCAAACGCGACGCCACTGCTGCGGTTTTCCACATTGATTTTTAGAGCACACTTTACCAAGATACTATCTCTACAGCTTTTGGATAACGTCAGCTCTTCGGCCTTCTTTTTCGTTTTTAACGTTTTCTTGCCTTTTGGTAATGTTCATTTCCTGAGCGTTTTAATTTAAGCTCAACTGTTAATTGACCCCCCCCCCCTCAACAGGTCAAAACGGACCGCGCGACGTCGTTAATAGATCCCCCCCCCCTCCGCAGGTCAAAACGGACCGCGCGACATCGTTAATAGACCCTCCCCCCCCCTCCACAGGTCAAATCGGACCGCGCGACGTCGTTAATAGACCCCCCCCTCTCAGCAGGTCAAAACGGACCGCGCGACGTCGTTAATAGACCCCCCCCTCAGCAGGTCAAAACGGACCGCGCGACGTCGTTAATAGACACCCCCCCCCCCACAGCAGGTCAAAACGGACCGTGCGACGTCGTTAATAGACCCTCCCCCCCCCTCCGCAGGTCAAAACGGACCGTGCGACGTCGTTAATAGCCCCCCCCCCCTCCGCAGGTCAAAACGGACCGCGCTACATCGTTAATAGACCCCCCCCCCCCATCTGCAGGTCAGAACGGACCGCGCGACGTCGTTAATAAACCCCCCCCCCCCCCCACTCAGCTGGTCAAAACGGACCGCGCGACGTCGTTAATAGCCCCCCCCCCCCTCAGCAGGTCAAAACGGACCGCGCGACGTCGTTAATAGATACCCCCCCATCTGCAGGTCAAAACGGACCGCGCGACGTCGTTAATAGACCCCCCCCCCATCTGCAGGTCAAAACGGACAGCGCGACGTCGTTAATAGACCCCCCCCCCCATCTGCAGGTCAAAACGGACAGCGCGACGTCGTTAATAGACCCCCCCCCCCATCTGCAGGTCAACACGGACCGCGCGACGTCGTTAATAGACCCCCCCCCTCAGCAGGTCAAAACAGACCGCGCGACGTCGTTAATAGACCCCCCCCCTCTCAGCAGGTCAAAACGGACCGCGCGACGTCGTTAATAGACCCCCCCCCCCCCCGCAACAGGTCAAAACGGACAGCGCGACGTCGTTAATAGACCCCCCCCCCCATCTGCAGGTCAAAACGGACCGCGCGACGTCGTTAATAGACCCCCCCCCCCATCTGCAGGTCAAAAGCGGACCGCGCGACGTCGTTAATAGACCCCCCCCCCCATCTGCAGGTCAAAACGGACCGCGCGACGTCGTTAATGGACCCCCCCCCCCCCCATCTGCAGGTCAGAACGGACCGCGCGACGTCGTTAATAGACCCCCCGCCCCTCAGCAGGTCAAAACGGACCGCGCGACGTCGTTAATAGCCCCCCCCCCTCCGCAGGTCAAAACGGACCGCGCGACGTCGTTAATAGACCCCCCCCCCCCTCAGCAGGTCAAAACGGACTGCGCGACGTCGTTAATAGACCCCCCCCCCCCGCAACAGGTCAAAACGGACAGCGCGACGTCGTTAATAGGGCCCCCCCCCCCCATCTGCAGGTCAAAACGGACAGCGCGACGTCGTTAATAGACCCCCCCCCCATCTGCAGGTCAACACGGACCGCGCGACGTCGTTAATAGACCCCCCCCCCCTCAACAGGTCAAAACAGACCGCGCGACGTCGTTAATAGACCCCCCCCCCCCTCAACAGGTCAAAACGGACCGCGCGACGTCGTTAATAGACCCCCCCCCCTCAACAGGTCAAAACGGACCGCGCGACGTCGTTAATAGACCCCCCCCCCCATCTGCAGGTCAAAGCGGACCGCGCGACGTCGTTAATATACCCCCCCCCCCCGCAACAGGTCAAAACGGACCGCGCGACGTCGTTAATAGAGCCCCCCCCCCATCTGCAGGTGAAAACGGACCGCGCGACGTCGTTAATAGACACCCCCCCCCCATCTGTAGGTCAAGACGGACCGCGCGACGTCGTTAATAGACCCCCCCCCCATCTGCAGGTCAAAACGGACCGCGCGACGTCGTTAATAGACTCCCCCCCCGTAACAGGTCAAAACGGACCGCGCGACGTCCTTAATAGACCCCCCCCACCATCTGCAGGTCAAAACGGACCGCGCGTCGTCGTTAATAGACCCCCCCCCCCATCTGCAGGTCAAAACGGACCGCGCGACGTCGTTAATAGACCACCCCCCCCATCTGCAGGTCAAAACGGACAGCGCGACGTCGTTAATAGACCCCCCCCCCCATCTGCAGGTCAAAACGGACAGCGCGACGTCGTTAATAGACCCCCCCCCCATCTGCAGGTCAACACGGACCGCGTGACGTCGTTAATAGACCCCCCCTCAGCAGGTCAAAACGGACCGCGCGACGTCGTTAATAGACCCCCCCCTCTCAGCAGGTCAAAACGGACCGCGCGACGTCGTTAATAGACCCCCCCCCCCGCAACAGGTCAAAACGGACAGCGCGACGTCGTTAATAGACCCCCCCCCCCATCTGCAGGTCAAAACGGACCGCGCGACGTCGTTAATAGACCCCCCCCCCCATCTGCAGGTCAAAACGGACAGCGCGACGTCGTTAATAGACCCCCCCCCCATCTGCAGGTCAACACGGACCGCGCGACGTCGTTAATAGACCCCCCCCCTCAACAGGTCAAAACAGACCGCGCGACGTCGTTAATAGACCCCCCCCCCCCATCTGCAGGTCGACACGGACCGCGCGACGTCGTTAATAGACCCCCCCCCCCCATCTGCAGGTCAAAGCGGACCGCGGGACGTCGTTAATATACCCCCCCCCCCCGCAACAGGTCAAAACGGACCGCGCGACGTCGTTAATGGACCCCCCCCCCCCCCATCTGCAGGTCAGAACGGACCGCGCGACGTCGTTAATAGACCCCCGCCCCTCAGCAGGTCAAAACGGACCGCGCGACGTCGTTAATAGCCCCCCCCCCCTCCGCAGGTCAAAACGGACCGCGCGACGTCGTTAATAGACCCCCCCCCTCAGCAGGTCAAAACGGACTGCGCGACGTCGTTAATAGACCCCCCCCCCCCGCAACAGGTCAAAACGGACAGCGCGACGTCGTTAATAGCCCCCCCCCCCCATCTGCAGGTCAAAACGGACAGCGCGACGTCGTTAATAGACCCCCCCCCATCTGCAGGTCAACACGGACCGCGCGACGTCGTTAATAGACCCCCCCCCCTCAACAGGTCAAAACAGACCGCGCGACGTCGTTAATAGACCCCCCCCCCCTCAACAGGTCAAAACGGACCGCGCGACGTCGTTAATAGACCCCCCCCCCCTCAACAGGTCAAAACGGACCGCGCGACGTCGTTAATAGACCCCCCCCCCATCTGCAGGTCAAAACGGACCGCGCGACGTCGTTAATAGACCCCCCCCATCTGCAGGTCAAAGCGGACCGCGCGACGTCGTTAATATACCCCCCCCCCCCGCAACAGGTCAAAACGGACCGCGCGACGTCGTTAATAGAGCCCCCCCCCCCCATCTGCAGGTGAAAACGGACCGCGCGACGTCGTTAATAGACACCCCCCCCCCCCATCTGTAGGTCAAAACGGACCGCGCGACGTCGTTAATAGACCCCCCCCCCCCATCTGCAGGTCAAAACGGACCGCGCGACGTCGTTAATAGACTCCCCCCCCCCGTAACAGGTCAAAACGGACCGCGCGACGTCCTTAATAGACCCCCCCCACCATCTGCAGGTCAAAACGGACCGCGCGTCGTCGTTAATAGACCCCCCCCCCCCATCTGCAGGTCAAAACGGACCGCGCGACGTCGTTAATAGACCACCCCCCCCATCTGCAGGTCAAAACGGACAGCGCGACGTCGTTAATAGCCCCCCCCCCCATCTGCATGTCAAAACGGACAGTGCGACGTCGTTAATATACCCCCCCCCCCCGCAACAGGTCAAAACGGACCGCGCGACGTCGTTAATAGAGCCCCCCCCCCCATCTGCAGGTGAAAACGGACCGCGCGACGTCGTTAATAGACACCCCCCCCCCATCTGTAGGTCAAGACGGACCGCGCGACGTCGTTAATAGACCCCCCCCCCATCTGCAGGTCAAAACGGACCGCGCGACGTCGTTAATAGACTCCCCCCCCCGTAACAGGTCAAAACGGACCGCGCGACGTCCTTAATAGACCCCCCCCCACCATCTGCAGGTCAAAACGGACCGCGCGTCGTCGTTAATAGACCCCCCCCCCCATCTGCAGGTCAAAACGGACCGCGCGACGTCGTTAATAGACCACCCCCCCATCTGCAGGTCAAAACGGACAGCGCGACGTCGTTAATAGCCCCCCCCCCCCATCTGCATGTCAAAACGGACAGTGCGACGTCGTTAATAGACCCCCCCCCCCCGCAACAGGTCAAAACGGACCGCGCGACGTCGTTAATAGACCCCCCCCCCCCCCCCCATCTGCAGGTCAGAACGGACCGCGCGACGTCGTTAATAGACCCCCCCCCCCCCCACTCAGCTGGTCAAAACGGACAGCGCGACGTTGTTAATAGACACCCCCCCCCCTCAGCAGCAGGTCAAAACGGACAGCGCCACGTCGTTAATAGACCCCCCACCCTCAGGAGCAGGTCAAAACGGACAGCGCCACGTCGTTAATAGACCCCCCCCCCCCTCAGCAGGTCAAAAACAGCGCGACGTCGTTAATCGAACCCCCCCACCCCCAGCAGGTCAAAACGGACAGCGCGACGTCGTTAATAGACCCCCCCCCCCCTCAGCAGCAGGTCAAAACGGACAGCGCGACGTCGTTAATAGGCCCCCCCCCCCCCCATCAGGAGCAGGTCAAAACGGACAATGCCACGTCGTTAATAGACCCCCCCCCCCCCCCTCAGCAGGTCAAAAAGGCCAGCGCGACGTCGTTAATCTACCCCTCCCCCCCCAGTAGGTTAAAACGGACCGCGCGACGTCGTTAATAAACCCCCCTCCTTCAGCAGGTCAAAATGGACAGCGCGACGTCGTTAATAGACCTCCCCCCCCCCGCTCAGCAGGTCAAAACGGACAGCGCGACGTCGTTAATAGACCGCCCCCCCCCCCCCCTCAGCAGGTCAAAACGGACCGCGCGACGTCGTTAATCGAACCCCCCCACCCCTCAGAAAGTCAAAAAGGCCAGCGCAACGTCGTTAATCGAACCCGACCCCCCCCCCCCATCAGCAGATGAAAACGTACAGCGCGACGTCGTTAATAGACCCCCCCCCCCTTCAGCAGCAGGTCGAAACGGACATCGCGACGTCGTTAATAGACCCCCCCCCCCCCCTCAGCAGCAGGTCAAAACGGACAGCGCCACGTCGTTAATAGACCCCCCCCCCCCCCCTCTGCAGATCAAAACGGACAGCGCGACGTCGTTAATAGACCCCCCCCTCCCTCAGCAGCACGTCGAAAAGGCTGGCGCGAAGTTGTTAATCGAACCCCCCCCCCCCCCGCAGGTCAAAAAGGCCAGCGCGACGTTAATAGCCCCCCCCCCCCCCCTTCAGCACATTGCGACCGCGTTAATCGGCTTCAGCACTACGTGCTGTTCAGCCATGGTTTGAACATTCATAGCTGCAGGGGGGACACGTACCGTATAGAGGCCAGTAGAAGCCTGTGAGGTTTGAATCCCAATCTTCCACTGCATTATCGATGCCAATACTTACGTGCCAAATTGAGGTGCTGTTTCATAGCATGAACTTTTCGTAGAAACCACACAACTCTTTCAACTTTATTTGTACATCTTTCGTTACATTCAACCCTCCAGACCCATGAACATAAGACACCATTGATTAGTGGATCTCGCTAATGCCCCGCCATCTTGCAGCTATGAACACAGCATAAGGACATCCACAGGTTGCAATGCTTATGTTTGTTTATTAACATGCCATGACTTGACTGGTGCTGTAGCAGATGGAAGCTGCGAGTGATGTCGCTCTACTCCAGACCTTAGTTACGGAGACATGTAAGGGAAGGCTGTTGCTATATGCTCGACAAACTCGTGAAAACTCACAAAGGCGGAGTTCTTCATTTCATAAAATCCTGGCAGCCACTATACAAGAGTACAGTAGTCCCTTGGCCCACTTTAATAACCTTTTCTTTGTAAAGCACAACATTAATTAGAACTAACAGACAAGAAAGCTAAGGGAACTATAGGGGATGTTTGTATTATGATTTAAATGTGAAGAAAAAACTTGCCGCGAAGAAAACACTAGCGGCAAGTTATTTTTTCGTTCTCTTTGTGTTCTTCACATTTACGATGTTCTTCACTTTTACATAATAATTAACACAAATAGCATCCTGTATACTTTTCTTGGCTTTCTTGTCTGTTGGTTCAAATTACGGAATTATCGTAATCATAGCAATGTTTACAACAGATGGCAACCATGCAGGTTTGGGGTTTCACATGTTAAAGCCGTTTGCTTTACTCTAAGATGAAAAGTCCAGTAGTCAAACTCCATGGAACTTCCCAGTGATGACAGGAATTTTGAAGCATGAGGAGCTTGATGTGGGCGAGTTGGTGTAGCATACTGGAAGATTAAACACTTCGCAAAAGACACGATGATTTGAAGGAACACTTACAACAGACGAGCGCAAAACTATGAGTTTATTTAAGGAAACACCAATATTTATACATGTAAAAACAAACACCACCACGTGCTCCGGCTCTATCGCAACATGAAGGTAATCTCTAAGTGCTACTGACGCGCATCTAATTCAAGTGTCTCCTGCGCACTCAATGTAGAATGCTTCAAGGATCTCCCTCTCTAATCTCTCGCCGGATCATGCCAAGAATTTTGTACGATTAAAGGGGCCTGCAACACTTTTCCAAGTAGCCATGGAATGGACTCACTAAAGGAGATTATTGCCTCACGAATTCACGGCCGCAAAAATTTTTAGAATCCTTCCAGTACGAGCGGAGTTAGAGATTTGTCGCACGTTGCAATTTCATTCTCTCTTCTCTCGTCCCGACGAAAGCGCTGGAAGCTAAGCAGGGAGGGATGACACGGGGGAAGAAAATACGTCACGCGCGCCTCGTGACCTTGAGCACTTTTCTTTTTTCTTCGAATGCGCGGCTTTTCAGTGCGATTGCACGCGCACGCGTGGACAAGTCGCGGCCTCCCGCGGCGGCCCCAGTAACGACCGAGAGAGCCATGCTCAAATCGGCCAATGGCTGACACTTGGCCTGGGACGTAGTGATTTTTGAGCCTCTAACGTCATTTCTCGAGAGAAGACAAAGCGATTTTCAGCTGACTTGAGAATTTCTTGTAAATTTCAGGGCTGCGCTATAAAATTTGGCTCACGTGTTCTCCGGAGCCTCGACTACCGATCGGCAGCGTTTTCTGACCCCGCTCAAAAACTGTTGTAGGGCCCCTTTAATCTAGAATTGGACGGCAGTTGCAGCGCTTACAGTGCTCTGCCATGTGCCCGCCCGCATTGTTGTCTACTGTCCAGTTGTGCTCTCGCGCCCTCTCATTGTAGCAGCGCCCTGTTCAACCTATATACACTTTATTGCTGGTTAGGGGAACTTCATAGACATCTTTCTTGCATTTCGTGCAGTGTACCGAGAGTTTCTTGGTGCACTGGACAAATCACTGGACAAATCTTGGACAACTTACATGGGGCACTGAAAACAATATTCACATTATGTTTTGGCGCAACTTTCTTGAGATTGTGCGAAACCCTATGCTAATAGGGGATTACATGCACCCTCTTTTTTTTCGGCTAGTTTTTCTTTGCTACCCACCTGCCTTTCCTGTTTGAGCTTTTGAAGAAGCTTCTGACAAACGCCGGAAACTAAAAATGATGGGAAGCCCGCTTGCGTCAGCATGGTTATCTGATTGTGAAAGCTAGTTTCTACTCTGTGTGCGCAGGACTTAGTGCTCCTATAAGCACGTCATCGCGACACCCCTCTTGACTAACTTAGAATGGGCACTGTGATATGAAATCAGCTGCTTGGTCGCCCGTGGCCTGTACTGCCAGCAGACATGCGTGTTCATTAAAGTGAGCTTTAAATCTTGGAAGCAAATACAATCATCACCACACCACCCGCACGTGAATTCTAGTGCCTCTGATGTGCTTCTAAAGGTGTCAATTATTGATTCTACTGTGTGCTCTAGCATTGGACTCGGAACTTCATTAACAACCACGAAGTAATCATCCACATACCTGAGAACCGTAACTGGGTGTGACTGGACAAGAACGCGCTTTACACGTTTGTCAAAGATACTGAGACACGGGTCAGACGAATTGGATCGAGCGAGGACCCAATGCAGACACCCTTGCGCTGTACATAAAGCTGACCTTTGAAACTAACCACAGTGGACTGAATATAAATATCTAGCAATTCTAGGAACTTATCACAATTCACTACAGTGGCACAGGTGAAGTTTAACAATCTAATCAGCCGACGTGCACTGAGCATACCTTCATGGAGTATAGAGTAGTACAAATCTTCCTAATCGAGCGAAAAGGCATACACACCCTCTCACGTCTCTTCCTGTAATGTCTGCACAACTTGCGCCGAGCTCCGCACAATTGCACTCGTCTGTTGTAAATGTTTCTTCTAGTCCTCGTGTTTTTTTTGCGCAGCATTTAATCTTCCAGATGACAGGACTTCCACGCTGAGACCAGCACCTGAAAACCAAACTAGGAAAATGGTAAATTCAAACACATTGGTTAACTGAAACAAATTATAGGTCAGGCATGGTTCAAAACAAGTTATAGGTCAGGTATGGTTCAATCAAGTGGCAAGAAAGTGAGACAGCATGTGTGCATTCCTGGGCGCAGCAGACAACTGGGCAGTTGTGCTGTTTACTGTACACAACATTGCCAAGGTTTTCCGCCTGCCTAACAACGAAAATAACTAATCATTGCCAGGTGATACACGTGTATGATAAACTTGACAAAGAAAAGAAAAACCGTGTACACAATAAGCAATTTGGTGGGAACCCCTACGCTCTTCCTCCCCATACCTCTCAGTGCTTTATTGGACAACACTGCTCTCGAGCTCCCTGGTGATACAGTGCATTGGCTACCGCAGGGACCAGACAGGGGGATGCAATGTTGAAGTGAAGGTTATTACAGAAAACATTGAAATATATTTCATTTCAACTCTTTCCTTCTTGTGTCTTTGTTTTGCCCCAGTTGTAGCTTTTGCCCTGTAAGCCCTCAAAGAAGCCTCAGTAACTAGCCAAGCAACTAGTACTTTCAATTAATGTTACGTGGAAATGCCTGCATCGTAATAGTCACTGTCGTCGCCTTCCAGCCATGTATGGGCAGCGCCTCTGTTGGCTTACTGCATGAACTGTCCCAGCCAACTTTAGCCAATGTGTCTCCTTCATTTTAGGGGCGAAGCTACTTAGGGTGTGGGTCTGTCCCTCCTCTGTAGTAGTAGTAGTAGTAGTAGTAGTAGTAGTAGTAGTAGTAGTAGTAGTAGTAGTAGTAGGTAGGTAGCCATGTGTAGTGGAATGTACCCACTCCACGTGATAAAGATGACAATGACGCTGTATAGTGGAATGTATCCACTACACGTGATAACGATGAAGTATAAGCGCGTTCCAGTAGAGTGGAATGTACCCACTACACGTGATAAAGATGACGATGACGCAGTATAGTGGAATGTACCCACTACACGTGATAACGAAGTATAAGAGTGTTCCAGTATAGTGGAATGTACCCACTACACGTGATAACAATGACGCTGATGACCATGAAGTAAAGCGCATTCCAGACCACAGATTCTCTTTCTGCCATGGATGAAAATTATCAAGCTTTGCCCACTCATCATCATTCATTTCGTGGATATGGCGTGATTTTTTTTTAGGTTCCTTATTTAGGCAAGTTACCAATTCACAAACACAGTACTGTTGGCTAAACTTCGCTGGGACAACTCAGACATACATAGTGTTATGTACATGTAAATGGAAATACATTTTTTTTTCTTGCACATGCGCATTCATCGGCATTGTTACCAAGTCACCGTGAGAGACAACATGCATCAGCTCTTGACGCAGGTTCGAGACTTGACTTCTGTTCTGGACCGCTCTGGCCTGGGTCAGAGGCTGCGCGGCGGACCACGTACCAAGTTGCTCCTGCTCGAGGGCCTGTCGTTTGAAGTTCGTGGTGAGGAGATCCTTGCAATCATAGCCACGTCTGGTGAGCACACTACACTGGAATTCTTGTAAAAAAAACAAATACAGAAAAAAAGTCTTTTGGCTGACAAGTCGATCATTCACGTAGGAATAAAAATATGCATTGTGCGAGATTGATCGGAATTTTTTGTACGTCCGTAAAAAAGGATGCTCCGCATTCTCAGTTGCATTTGCACAGCTGCTTGCAAGTTTTGGAAGTAATTGAAACAAACAGACTGCACACATTTTGCTATCTACAGCCAACCTTTAAAAATGGTTTCATAACAGCAATGGGCAAAATGGTGTAAAACCAGTGTTTCGTGCTCCATTTACTCTGCCATGAAGCCACACCTTGCAGTTCCATATTACCTGCATCTATAAAATGTTTTTTTTCTCGAACCCTCGCAGCCTGCAAACCATGATGAGTTCTAAAGCTTACTGTATTTTACCGTGTGTAACCTGCATCTGAATTACAAGAGACTAATGATAAGATAGGTCGGCATGACCACTCATGTGAAGAATAAAAATATCGGAACAAAACCTTGAAAATAAGCGTGATTAAAAAAATTCATAAAGTGGTAGACAGTGAATAACACCACTTATGAAATGTAAAACACTCTCTAGCCTAATGCTAAGTATTTAGTAGTCCCAAGTGCAAGTTTTGGAGTCTTAATGGAAGTGCACTAGAAGTTTCATAAATTGTTCCCGTTTAAATTGACACTAATGGCAGACTTGTATCCTGCAACTGTAATTTACAAACATAGCTCACCCTTGATGTGCTAGCTACGTAGCTATATCTAAACATGCAAAGCTACAGTGACCAAAAATGCTCAATAAAGAAATGTTGATTACTATGGCATGCTTTGTTTCACATTCGCTCTGCACGCTGACACACAGAGCAAGAGGGTTCGGCTCTGCTGGACATTCTGGCCAACCAGCACCCAAAGTGGGGCAGCCAACTGCGCGGCGACATCATGTTCAACGGACTGTTCGTGCCACCGGCGAGGCTGGAAGACTGCGTTGTCTACGTTGCTCGCAACTGGCACCTGTGGCCCGACATGAGCGTGCGGCAGTGGATGATTTTCACCTCGCTGCTCCAGGAGGACCTGGAAGGGATACCAAGGCCAGAGTGAGATACCCAGCCTTCACATTTCGCTAAACTTGACTGATCCACCGACCACGATTTGTTGACCATGCTCAGCAGTAATTTCCCTGCTTTTCTTTTTCTTACTTTACTGATCCACTGTATATTACACAGAAGTTGAACCATATGTTCAACTTCTGTGTAATAAACATTCTGTTGGAAGTAAGCGCATCGTCCTGTCGTCTCTTTTCTTTGTCCGTGTTTTTTCGTGCGCCTTAAGTTTCACCATGGATCCACTTCTATGAACAACCACTCATACTAAATTCCCATACTGACAGAGACTCTCCAACTGTGAACGAACCGTGCTTCTGCATTTATTGCAACAAAACTATTTTTAACTTTCTCAGAGACACCGGTCTCACTGAAATACGTTAGTTCGTTCAGTGTTGCATTGCTTTTTGTACAGCTTTCCGGCAGCATTTGTCGCGTGCCGTACGTACATCATTTTGCATGCTAGGCAAATAACCTTGGCAAATTTTTCCATACCTACAGACAACTGTGAAGATGTATACGGTTGAACTCTGATATACAAAATCATATCGTATATAGAACTCTTGTAACATTTACGATCACATGCACAACTACAGCACTGTATTAAGATTATATTGAATTTTGTCACTTCCACATTCAAAATATTAAATCTTGTGTTATTCTAAGTGCGCCTGTCATAGCTGACTTGCACTATCACTGTCCAATGGAGCGCTGAATGTGAATGGAATTTCATTCTTCATTGGAAAAATGAGCGAGCTACATGTTTCAAAATATGGAAGGTACGCACGGCAATGTTATTGGTGGGGATAATGGATTTGCTTTAATACCATTGATAATAACATTGCTTTAATAACATTGATTGCTTGTATTGCTTGTAGCTTGAATCGCTTGTACTGGGGCTAGTTGGAATAGCATAGTTGTACCACTTCAAAGCAACACTGCAAAGTTGACAGAGAGGCAAAACTGCACAGATGTAGCAAATCTATCAGCTGCTTATCAAAACAAACAGGAGGAACAAAAGCTGTCGGCAAACAATGCCACGCCCTGCTTGTTTCAATTGACAGGTGATAGATTGACCTCGCCAGCGGAGTTTTTGTTGCAGCGTTTGTTTCAGATTTGCAGAGCTGCTTTTTAAGAAACAATTTGCTTGAACAACAAACTTCAGCGCTGGATAGTGTAATACGGTGAAGATTACTAATAACAGAAAAAAACTAATCATTCAGTGGTGATCTACACCACTGTGGCTGTTACTGGAAAGAGGACTGCCACGCCACCTTTAGGGCGCCTACGGCTTTGAAAATGCATTTCAAAAGAAGGAGTGCACGAAAAATAAGTATGCTTAGTGCCTTTGACACAGGTTTATATTTCTCTTTCATAAGGGTAAAGTCAGCTCATCTTTGCCTGCATGCATGAACACGAAAGCTATCATCAATAATATCGTCCCCGTGTATTATGGTGCTGTCATCCAAGACAGTGCAATAACTTGTGCGTCTTGAACAGATCAACGCTCTGCTCGAAGACCTCGGCCTCGGCCAGCTAAAGCACACACGAATCAGAGACTACCGAATCCGAAGCAAGGCAGCTAAATGCTGGCTCTCAACTAGTACTTGACACGGGTCAGTGCATAAATTATTTGTGGTATCAATAGATCATTTTTCGATTCTCTTGGGCACAGAGCTGCAATACTACAGTCTGCCTTCATTTTCGAAGAAAATGGTCAAATATTATAAGTACAACAGAGGCTTGTTCTTTGCTGACAGACTGTTCTCTACACCGTTTGACTGCAGTGAGTTCTTTTCTTTCTTTCTTTTCTTTTTACAAGAAGCTAGTCCCCTTTGCTCAGTGCAAACCACGAATGGCATGTCTCTCATTCAGAGTGAATAGCAGGAGCGTAGCGAGAAATTTTTTTTCGGGAGGGGGGGGGGGGTTCAACCATACTTTATGTGTGTTCGTTCGTGCGTTTGTATGTGTCCGTGTATACATACGCAAGCAAAATTGAAAAATTTCGGGGGGGGGGGTCTGAACCCCCCCAATCCCCCCCCCTTGGCTACGCCACTGGTGAATAGTGTTACAATGCAGCTAAAAATAATGTTTCTGGGGTCTTATGAGCCAAATCCGCAATATGATTATCAGGCACGCCGTAGTGGGGGGAGTTCATTTTGACCACGTCGGGTCCTTCCGCATGCACTTTAATATAAGTACACTGGTGTTACTGCATTGTGCCCCCCATGCAAAATGTAGTTGCCAAGGGCAGGATTCGATCCCGCGACCTCGAGAGTCTCGTCACAGCTATTAAGAACAAAGAGTGATCGACAATACTAAACCTCTGCAATCACTGTTGATGTTCTAAATAACTCAATATGAAATAACATGCAAGCCACACACCAAACGAAAATTTATGAGCCTGTGTGACACCAGTGGGCAGTCCATACATTTCTAGGAGCACTAGTGGTGAATGAGGATGAATGAAGATGCAGTTGAACCCTAAATAGCATTTTTCAAGAAATGTCGCAGCTGAAATTGAACCGTGGTCAACTAATGAACCCAGCTTGAACATTTCAAGGTCCCTTAAGGGTAACATTGAATGTGTCCATAAGTCATTAGAATGCTCATAAAGTTGCACTGATCATCATCATCACCAGCCTGACTACACCCACTGCAGGGCAAAGGACTCTCCCATGTTCCGCCAATCATCCCGGCCGGTCCTGTGCTTTCTGCAGCCACGTTATACCTGCAAACTTCTTAATCTCATCTACCCACCTAATTTTCTGTCTCCCCCTCAGGCGTTTGCCTTCTCTTGGAATCCAGTCAGTTACCCTTAATGACCAGCGGTTATCCTGCTGACGGGCTATGTGCCTGGCCCATGTTCATTTCGTCTTGATTTCAACTATAATATCCTTAACCCCCCTTTTGAACATACTGCACACTGAACACATTGAACATACTGCAGGCCTACGTGTTGCACCGCTAGGTGCAATTATGCGTGCTGCTACTAGTGTCTGCCACTAACGAAACACCAACTCGCTGCAGCCATGTTATAGGCTATTCGCCACAGCCATAACTGTTCATTTCCTAATCCAGATGTGGTATTGCTGGACCAGCCAATCACTGGCATGAACATCCTCGACAGCTTCTTCCTCATCGACTATCTCCGGCAGTGGGCTGACAGAGGTCGCATCGTTGTGATGACCTTCCACCCACCCACCCACCCACCTATGAAATCTTCACCATGATGACACGAGGTACATCACCGCCTTCAATGAACTATCACGCAGACTAGCTGCATAAAACACTATCGAAAAATATGTCGAAGTGCTGCCAGCTGTGCTTGCCTGAGTTTGTGAATGGCAATAAATATTCAATACGCACAGATAAGGCCATCTGCATGGTTAAAGCATGGTTAAAGCACTTACGACAGACTCCATTTGCGCGAGTTTTATTGAAAGACTGCTAGGCTTTTATCTGTTAATATTACTTGTCAAGGCTCTTGTTGCTTTCCGAACTAAATGTCTTACTTATAGAGGTTAAGTAGTGCACAATCATTGCATATTGCCAGGCCTAGCATATGGCGTTGAAACTTCGAGGATAACAGACTCAAGAAAAAGTGAAGGACCACGCATTGTGCGATGGAATAGAAAATCATTGGTGCTATATTAGAAGACAACAGAATGGGCCAGAAAACAGCAGGGGTAGCCAAAAAAAACCGCCAGGCCTGCGCAGAAGGCGCAGCACAGCCACAGCGAAAGCTGGAAGTGCGGCCTTTAGCCTTTATTTTAAACACTCTTGGGGCAACTACTACAAGCCCATTTGCATGGTACCCACTACGCTATAAATCATCATGATTTTTGTGTAGTGGGGAAGCGTCTACTATGCCATTCTTCGTCATTCTTCAGAAAAGCGTGGTGCCCGCTACACTCTTGTAACGAATTATGTGCACTTTGTTGATGCTGTGGCTGACGACGATGAAGGATTATGCTACAGGCTTTTGTATTGGGTTGGAGCATTGAACGCCCCACTCGTTACGCAATTCGCATTGTGTGACGCCTGGTTCTTACTTTACTGCTCTAAAACGCTTTACAACACACGTTAACGCGATTCCTTACCCGATATGAAGCCTGCCTAGGGTCAGTTTGCACCGTAGTTTCAAGCAGTGGCGTAGCTCAGTGGTAGAGTGCTGGGTTGCCACGCAGAGGACCCGGGTTCAATTCCCATTCTGTCACAGGTGTTTTTTATTTATTTAGTTTTTTTCTTATTTCGTGCGATATTGGTTACGGACACCGGCGGCGGCGGCGGCGGCGGACAACTACGGCGCAAAAACGACCCTTGTTGTGATCTCATAACAGCTTTCGCTGTAAAATTGCTAAGGACATTAAGCGAAAAGAATGGACGAGGCTGGGTCATATGATGCATAGAACACAGAACCAGTGGTCAGTTAAAGCAACAGAATGGGTATGAAGGTATGGGAAACGCAGCCAGGGAACGCAGAGGGTTAGATGGGGCAAGAAAACTGAGAAATTTACAGGCATAATAAAATGGAATCAGCTCGCACAGGATATGGGGTCATTGGGAAAGCATTTTGTCCTGCAGTGGTTATAGGATAGGCCAAGGATGATGACCATAATCAACTACCGAGTGTCTGGAATTCCTCTTTCACCAGCTTACACGGCAAAGGGTACTAAGGAAATAAGGGAGACTTATTGCCAATGCAAACTTGTTTTTACTTTTAGAAGATGAATCAATGAGAGTGGGTGATTCGCGCTTCTTTACCTTCGGTGTATTTGCAAGACTGAAATGAGATACCCCATTGATATTAACATGTATGGTACGCATGAATATTGACAGTGGGGGGCTACTGTCACGATGTATAAATGACGTAGCTTGAACATCTAGAAGAGGTACGGTTGCTTGAATATATATCTCTGAAGAGAAGGATATCAGCTTCATTACTGTAATTACAGTAATATTAGTGCCAATGTCCGCCTATTACACCTGCCTAAGCTAAACTGCTTTGCGGCTCTGACTTTGGGCCCAATCAGTCACAGTGGAAATTCAATCTCTCGATGCTCAAGACTTTGTGTAATTCTGAAGCCTTCAATCACTGTCATCTCAACTTTTGGTTGTGTGTCAGGTTTCTCTAACAGCAAAGCTTTTTCTAGTCACCGCTGTAGGCTTGTATAATAACATATGCGAGGTACAGATTATACATTGAGGGCAGTACCACAACTGGTACTAAGTGCAGACTGCAGTTCGTTGACACAAGCAGTAATTGGTCTTTAGGAAGATACTAAGCATTTTTGTATTTTGCATCTAACTAAGAGAGTGCAAAAAAGTTTGACACCACACTCTTCATGTTCCGGTGGCTATCGTATCGACGGGACGCATGGTGTACCATGGCAAACGACGTGACCTACTCCCGTATTTCTCCTACATCGACTTTCCTTGTCCGGCCTTCAAGAACCCCTCCGACTACTACCGTGAGCATTATGCACTGCTTCTTGTATTCGTATCTGTTGTTCACTTACTTTGCTTGCAACTACTTCATTTCCACTCCGGTGTGTGCTAGTGGATTCTCATTTGATTTGGTTTCAAAAACTGCCAATAGCACCCGAAGCAAAACAAGCATCTTTACTAATACCTCACAAACAATTACCTGTCGCCACTATTAGTCACAAAGTCATTTATTCTGTAGTTTGGAACGTTTATTAAAAGCACAATCGGAACATCAGGAACAAATTACCAGTTTATTTACACACTCATAATTCATTGGCAGGTGCCAAGTTATCACTTAGGAAAGTTTGGTTTAGTGCAACATCTAACGTGTTTTAGAGCATTTGCATTACGTGAAGTGGGGCAATACTGTCCAGACTGTTATCAGTGATCTAATGGTATTTGCACAACTTTAATTTTCATCTCATGCCTACAACTGCTCGCTGCATAGATTTAATTGATCATTTCTGAATGCCTGGCTTTGATCTGACCTGAGAGCTAGTGCACTGAATGAGTTAAAATTACAAACGAGGCAGCTGGTATGAGAACATACCATGCTGACTATGGTGCTGCATTTCAGGATGAAATGCAACAGCCATGTTAGACGAGATTTGGGTGTATGTCAAAAAAAGCTTTTACATTCTTACTTTCAACAAAGAACTCTAGGTTGTGAATAATCAATCCTGTGAAATGACTCATAATCGTATCATCATCTTGGCACGTAAAATGTGGAAATAAGAAGTGAAATGCGTTAGAGATAAGCATATGCTCATCTCTAACGCTTTCTACTTCTTAGTTTTTCACTTCTTTTGACTTCTGATTTACCATACGCTTTAATCAACTTCAATTTACGTCACAATTTGTACACTATAGTTAAAAGACAATTAACATTCCTTCTCGGCCTTTTGGCTGAGATGAAAGTTTGCCAACACTACACTTTGACAATGAAGAGACTGTACCAGTGACACGATCGCCACCTCCGCGACAATATCACGTAGCCATATAGGTGTTCTGTAAATAGTTTCTAGACGAGAAGGGAACTCGCGTTTTTATTGTTTACACCTATACAGTTTTACCGTTTTAATACTACCACCACTAACAGCTTTTAGCCCTTTTTGTTGATGAATATATTGGGATACACTTGTGTTTGCGTTGTTTTTCCCTTTTGAGTTTTGTGACTATTTATGATGTCGTATTGTAAATAATATTTGAGTAAATCTCTGGCTTGCCGAACCTGCTCTCAGTCTTCGTAGAAGCGATCGGGCACCTCTTGCGGCGGAGCTCAGCGACATCTGCAGGGTGGACGGGGCCTTCAAGCTCCTGTCGTCGACCGATCCGGAGGACCGGGAGCGAGCGAGGGAGGAGCCCGACCGGGTGGTGTAGAGGCGGCTGCGGCGACCGGTGGAGACGGAGGACACCGAGGCCTACCTCTCGGCCGACACGGAGAGCGACTTCAGGCAGACTGCGACCCAGCTGCAGTCTGTCTGGACGGAGGCCCGCAAGGCCTCCCGTCGCTTGTCCGTCGCCTGGTAGCTGTACGACCAGGGCGCCCGCATCACCTGCGGGGAGGCCACGGTGTCATCGGTGAACCGCAAAAAGCTGGTCAAGACCTTCCGGGCCATCCTCAACCAGGGCCGGGCCCGTTCTCTCCAGGAAAAGCCATCCCAGGGCAAGGCGATGGCGTGTGTAGCGGCGGACCCCGCCAACTCTCATTTCATGAGGTCCGGCCGCTACACTCGCTTCAAGGAGTGGCGCTTCATCCATCGGGCCCGGCTGAATTCCCCCCCCCCCCCCCTGAACGGCACACGCACGTGGGTACCCGCAGCAGATAAAAGGTGCCGACGCTGCGGGTACGGGGAGGAGACACTGGCGCACGCCCTCTGCCGCTGCATGCGGCAGAGCCGGGCCACGACGGAGCGCCACAACGCCATCGTCGCGCGCCTCAAGGCGGCGGCCCTGGGGCTGTACACTATCATTGGAGAGAACCAGCAGGTCGGCGTGCCCGGCTTGCGGCCCGACCTTGTCCTGGCCCGAGGCGACGAGGCCCTGATCCTGGACGTCTGCTGTCCCTTCGACAACAGGATGCAGGCGTTCCAGGAGGCCCGAAGGATCCAGGAGGGGAAGTATGCCCCTTTCCAACTACATCTCCTCCGGGGGTTCCAGCGCGTCTCCGTCGACGCCATCGTCGTAGGCTGCCCCGGCACGTGGGATCCGGCGAACAATCATGTCTGCCGCAGGTTGTGCTCCAAGCACTACCTGCGCACAATGAAGAAACTCTGTATCAGTGACACATCGCCGCCTACACGACAATACACCGTAGCCATATAGGCGTTCTGTAAATAGTTTTTAGACGAGAAGCGAACTCGCATTTTTATTGTTTACACATATACAGCTTTACCGTTTTAATACTATCATCACTAACTACTTTTAGCCCTTTTTGTTGATTTTATTTGTATATACTTTTGTTTGCGTTGTTTTTCCCTTTTGAGTTTTGTAACCATTGATGATGTTGTATTGTAAATAATATTTGAATAAATCTCTGGCTTGCCCAACCTGCTCTCAGTCTTCGTAGAAGCGATCGGACACCCGCCCGCTTACAGCGGCATCTATTCCACCTACCTGCTTTGGTAGGCTCTATTGCATGCCTCTCTGTTAGCTTTGCTCCTGGGACCAGCAATGACTCCGTTATCCGGGACCCTCCTGCTGCTGCCTGCCGCCTCCTGGGACCTGCTGCTCTGGACTTTCTACAACTGGTCGTTTGGTGAGTTGATAGTTCCGTAACACTTCCCTACTTTTTTCATTTTCCGAAACACCCTACCCCCCGCCCCACCCACACTGCCCCACCCCCCACAAGGGGGGGGCGGGGCGGTCTCTCACCCTCGAATGCAGGTCGCTCTGCTGGCCCAGCCGGTAACAGCCCACGTGACCGGTGCTTTCCCACCTTTTTCTGGTGGTGCAGTGTCTCCCGCCTCCTCCGCCAGAGGGATGTAGGAGCGTGCGCGCCACCCCTCTCCTCCTCGCCGCCGGTCCTTGCTCCTTGTCGAGCACCCCCCTCTCTCCTCCACTCGGATCCCCGCCCTCATCGAAGTGGGGTACCAGTGTCGTTCCCTTTTATTATTTATTTATTTAACAATACTGTAGGCCTTTGTACAGGCCCATGCAGGGAGTGGTTGGAAAATTATACATGGGCATGGGAATAGTAGAACTGTACGAACGAGAAACTTGGATAACAAAACAAAAACAAAACGAAGCTTGGCGAGTAACCATTCTAACAAGCAACATAAACTCTTCGCTAGAGTGTAAGAAAAGAGAATGCTTCAATAATAGATCAACAAAATCACCCAAAAGAAAATTGCAAAAATGGCATCACACATCAAGAAGCACCATACATTTACACAAGCTCCTGCAAACATTTACCTTACGGGGTACATGCCTATGTACAATCAAGAAAGGATTCCAGTTTTGCGATAAATTGATCCACAGATCGACACTCAACAATTTCATTTGGTAATGCGTTCCAAGTTTCAATAGCCCAAGGAAAAAATGTTTATTTAAACGTGTCGCATTTGGTCTGATGAGGCCTGATGTGTCTATTATGACAGGTTCTGATGGAGTGGCGGTGCGGTGGCTGCACGTAATTTTGTTTGTTTATGTTTATGTGGTCGTGATAAAGCATAAAAAGAAACTTCATTGCAGCCACAACACGCCGACACGCAAGGGTAGGTAATGCTGCTTGATTTCTAAGTGCACTTACGCTCTGGTGTCGAGAGTACTTCGAATATATAAATCTTAATGCTTTATTTTGTAATCTTTCTAGTTTTTGTATAAGTTCTGGACTTTCTACAACTGGTCGTTTGGTGAGTTGATAGTTCCGTAACACTTCTCTACTTTTTTCATTTTCCGAAACACCCTACCCCCCACCACACCCACACTGCCCCACCCGTTTTAGGTTCTAAGCAGCTATTTGACTCACGTGTGTAACGCCGTACGTTACGTGCGTCCGTAGGAATGCGCCGCAACGCGTTCCCCTCGCCGTAGGTGTTGGAGCGTTGCCAAGTAGGTCACGCCACAGCTGCGCGTGACGTCACGCTCCCCTCACACGCTTCCCTCGCTCCGCCCGCTCGCAACATCTCTGAACGTGTCACTTCTCTCTCGCTTCACCCTCTCCACCGCCCGCAACGCTCGACCGCACGTCGAGTGGAAACACTCTTTCGGCTCGTTTATCTGCGATGATGCCCGTTTCAAACGGGTCAACGCCGTGCGCACCGCTGCTGCTTCGCATCCCTTCAGGGTTCCCTTCGGGGAGATGGACCAAATTTTTCTTTCTCTCCCTCTGGCCTGCTACACTAACCATGTACCCAGGTTCGCCTCCTCCCCTCCCCCCCCTTTTTTAAATGTGAAGCATCTTATGGCGAAGCGTAATCCGGTGGTGGTGGTGTGCCGGCGTGACCACCCTTACTGCGCATGCGCAAACCTTTCAAAAAAAAATAAAAACAAAACACCTCCTCTCCCCCCTCTCTGTCCTCTAGGCATCCCTCCCCGCGGCAACCACACCCTCACTGCGCATGCGCCTCCCCTCCTCTCTCCCCTCCCACGTTCCCTCCTCTCTCCTCTAGGCATCCCTGCCCGCGGCGTCCATACTCCCACTGCGCATGCGCGTCCCCCCCTCTCTCTCCTCTCCTACGCTCCCCCCTCTCTCGCCTCGCGACGCCGACGCAGGCAGCGTCTGCTAGCGAGTTTCTTGGTTGAAAAAACCGACTGCTCGCGCTGCACAACCGTTCACTGGCCACCCCATATATATGGCAATGGATCTTGACCTCCAAGGTGGTGCCGGTGGGAGAGTTCTCCTGTGCGTTGTTGAACAATAAAAATTCGCAGCGTGGGCGTTAACTAAAAGCGGACTGCGGGTCTCAGTGTCCAGTCGGAGTCTTCTGTCTCTCATTGCCCATTAGCAGCGATTGGCATGTTCCAGTAGGAAACACCGCTCCATCACTGCGTGCTTTGCGCCTCCCCAGTTTTCTGTCCTGCGCAACGCTGCGATGAGCACTAGCGTCAACGCCACCGCCAATGTAAGCGTTAGCGCCCGCTGCTTCACATCTACACATGGTTCCCTTTAGCGGGAGATGGTGTAATTTTTTCTATCTTAATTCCTTTGGAAGTGTCTATAGTGCCGTGTTTCATTGAAGTGTTATTTGAATTTCATGTAAAGTGTTATGTATTTCCTTGTAAAGTGCACCTCACGATGATGTCACCCACCGCTGTGTTTGCCGCTCTTCGCCCTCTGGCCAAACATCACCGCCAGTAAGGAATGTCTAGCGCACCGATCACCGCAGGCGAAGGCGCAGGCCTGACCCCTGTCAGCCCTGCCGTAACCAACTCTGGAAACCAGCCAACGCTCAGCGAGGATGGATGCACAATCCACATCTTGTTCCCCATCCTACAGGCTCTCGTATGCCCAAAGGAGGGCTGCCATACCAAGCACGCCGGGATCACCTGGACCAGCAGACGACAGAGCCTCATGCGCAATCTGCCGACGAGCACGGGATGAAAGTGACCGCGGCCTACACCTGCACCATCTGCTCTGACCCCGACATTGGGATTCACGTACGGAGCACGTCAAGCAACGTCAGATGGAGCGCCAGCAGAAACGTCGTGACTACATCAAGGCACGCAAACAGGCTAAGCTTCAAACAAAGATGAAGCGTCTCAAGAAGAAGGGCCACATCGTTCAGGATTCTGCGAAGGTATAGATATTTTGGTGGCGTCAAACCAGTCCTCTCCAAGGATCAAAGGCAAGGGATTCCTAGCCAGAACTAGAACCTCAAGCACTGCAGAAATAAGCCCCACACTGATGCGAGTACATAATGTACCACTGCAGGAGCTACAGGCGAATGGCTCCCTAGCACACAAGTGCCAGGAATGTCCAATGGCCTTCCCATGCAAGAAAGGGCTGGACAATCACGTAAAAGCCCACAAGAAGAGGACCGCAGCGCAGCCGACAGCCACGCAAGCAGCTCGGACAGCTACTACCGTACTACCGCGACTCCCACCGGCAGGGCCCGGACCACGACCAGCCAGACCGGAGCTGCAGCACCTGTGAGGGCCATGTCTACGCGGATGACAAGGCGATCAACACCCGCCAACCCAAACTGATGGCCCCCCAGCGCTGCAAGCCGGGCCAGCACCGCAGCGAGCACGACGAGAGCCTGCACTTACGCACTTACGAAGACGCAGCGTGTCTTCGCAAGTGCGAAAACACGGCCCCCGGTGGTGATCGGATCACCTATCTCCACTGGCGGGACACCGACCCTGACGCCTACTTTCTTTCTGCAGCATTCAACATGTGCCTCCGGTTGAAGCGAGTACCCCCCCGTCTGGAAGGAGACACGAACGATTCTCGTTCATAAGAAAGGTGATCCCAGTGAGGTCACGAACTGAAGACCCATCGCCCTTGGGAGCACAATCGCCAAGCTGTACGCGGGCTGCCTCACGGCAGGCATGCAGCAGTAGGTGTGCGACCATGACATGTTCTCGCGGTGTCAGAAAGGGTTCCTGCCGCACGACGGCGTGTTCGAACACAACTTCGTGCTGCAGGAGTGCCTGGACGCGGCGCGCGCCGGCGGAGGCGACCTTTGCGTGGCCTTCCTCGGCTTCGCCAACGCGTTTGTATCTGTACCACACAACGCACTAATCGACTCTCTTCGAGGAGCAAGTGCGGGTGAAGACTTCTGCGCCATTGTCGCAGACCTCTACAGAGACAACGCGTCCCGGATTGTCGCCGAAGCTGGAACTGCTCCAGTCACCATCTCAGCTGGCATCCGACAGGGTTGCCCACTGAGCGGCCTACTGTTCAACCTGTTTCTCGACCCCGTAATCCGGGCGGTTCAAGGAGGTGAAAGGCAGCACAACGTGCTCACTTACGCCGATGACTTGACCCCCCCTTGCGGACGAGCCCAGGAAGCTGCAGGATCGCATCAACGTCGTGGCGACTCTGGCTGCCCAGCTGGGACTTCGGCTGAACCCCAAGAAGTGCAGGAGGCTGCACCTTTCGGGAACGACTCCCGCAGGAACAAGGGCGACAAAGTTCTTCGTCGATGGAGAAGAGATCCCCCGCATAGGCGACTATGAGAGCCAGACCTTCCTAGGACGCCCCGTCGGCTTCAGCCTCCTGCCGGATCACACCACGGTCGACGAAGCGATCTCTGTCGGCCGCACGCTTCTGCAATGCATGCTTGCACCATGGCAACAAACTGATGCTCTAAAAACTTTTGTCTTTCCAGCGCTCAACTTTGCGATGCGGTGTGGCCAGATCGGCAAAATGAAATGAGCCCGACAGGACGACGCTCTCCGGCCCCTAATCAAGAAGGCTCTGCATCTTCCAGGGAACGCTGCCAACGACTATCTCTACGGCAGCGCAGCGGCCGGAGCAGCGGGCATCCCCCTTTCAGCTGAGACCAGCGACGCATGCCGCGTGGACAACGCCTTCAAGCTGCTCACGTCTACTGACCTCGAGGTCCAGGAACTGGCCCTAGATGCACTAACCAAGATTGTCTCAAAGCGTATTCACAGGCCAGCCAATCCTGAGGAGCTCGCAGGTTACCTGAGCGGCGAGATGGACGGAGTCTTCCAAGCACGAACAACGCAGCTTCAGTCGGTATGGACTGAGGCAAGGAAAGCCTCCCGCCGGCTGAACGTCACGTGGCAGCTGTACGACGATGGGGGAACGAGTATCACCTGCGGCGAGGACACCCTCACGCCGAAACACCGCAGAAAGACGATAATGAAGCTGCGACAGGAGATGATGCGCACTCGCTATCGCGGCCTGCACGAGAAACCCAACCAAGGGAAAGCGGTGGAGTGCGTAGCCGCGAATCCCAGCAGCTCCCACTTTATGCGGTCAGGCAACTTCACTCCATTCTGCGACTGGCGCTTTATTCACAGGGCACGACTGAATCTCCTACCTGTGAATGGAGCACAGCCCTGGACCACCAATGCCGACAAACGTTGTCGGGTGTGTGAGTACGCAGTGGAAACCCTACCGCACGCCTTGGGCCACTGTATGCGCCACAGTTTTGCCTACACCAGTCGACACAACAGAATTGTTGATCGGGTGAAGCAAGCCGCCAGCAGGAAGTTCACGGTCACTCACGGAAACCGACCGGTTGGCGACACCAACCTATGCACCGACCTCGTTCTTGCCAGGGGGAAAGAGGCGATCATCGTGGACGTGACCTGCCCGTTCGAGAATCACCTCGGGGTCCTCGAAGCAGCTCGTTCGGAGGAGCGCAAGTACCAACCCGTTCGGGACTATCTGCTTCGCCGCTACCAGAGATTGAGCATCGAGGCCATCGTCGTCGGCATGCTCGGCTCCTGGGACCCGGCAAACGACCGAGAGTCCTGAAAAGGCTCTGCAGCGGAAGGTACCTCCTGCTGTTCAAGAAGCTTGCGGTCAGCGAGATGATCACAGCTTCGCGCGAGGTGTACAGCACGCATGTGGAAAACAGGTGAGGGGGGGGGGGGGGCAACCTCCTAAGTGGTACACCGCCTGGCCACGTGTTGTGCAGTACAACTTCAAAACATTCCAAAATAAGACTACATGATTTTAATAAAGCATAGCACACCTACACACCGCATTCTTCCTAAACGGTTGAAAGCAACAAAAAAGAACAAGTTTCTCCTTCAAGTTCAGAAATGTTCTTAAGTTTTTGAAAACCTCTGTTCTTGTAACATCCTCTATGCTTTTCCCTTAATGTCTGGCCAACTCATTTGTTTGCGTTTAACTTATAGACGAGCCCCATGGAAAAATTCCCCTTTTTTTCGTTCGTAGCGAGGGCCTCGCCACGGCAGACTTCATGTCTTAGGTTAGCATAAGAGGGTTTATTGGTCAGCTGCGTCCTCGTGCAAAGATCACAAGCCACGTAATGCCCTCTGGCAAAAAAAAGCGTTCCATACTCACATCCTGGGATATGAGCGCTGCTGGCTAGTACTCGCAGGGGTTTCTCGCATAGAAATGCCGAACGAAGTGGACGCAAAGAACCTTCCATCGTAGCTCAATCAGTAGAGCATTGGACGTCTAACTGGAAGGTTGTGGGTTCGAGTCCCACTGACAGAAAGGGGCATTTTTTATCCTCTTCATTTCAATTTGCGTCACAACTAGTATACTAAAGTTAAAAGGCAACATTTAATGTCCTCTATGCTTTCCCCAACCAAACTGTCTCTTTGATTCATTTGGCTGTCTCTAACAGAGCCCCTCGGAAAAAAATCCATTTCTTAGAGTTTTAGAGTATCGTACATATAGAGTATAACATAGAGCTTTAGAGTTTATACGTATCTTGTGCGCCGTAGTCAATCTGGTGACGCTGGACAGTCTCTCTCCCGAGGCGATGCTGGAGTCCAGTCCGCGAGTTGAGAACCTGGTCGAGGTGTTCCGGCACAGGCAGGTGGCACTCTCTGACCCGGGCCCTCCTGGTGATGCCCGCATGGATGTTTACAGGGCGGGGTTCTTCGGACAGATGTTAGCTCTGTGGATGTGAGTACAAACTCTTCCAATCCTATTATTTTTCAATTAGGGTAATTCCACGCCAACTGTCCCAACCTTGGCGCTCGACCATCTGCGATTTGCCTGAAAAAAATTCAGGACTATTCACTTAGAACGAAAAGTCTTCCCCAAAATATTTTTCGCGAACAAATATTTTTCAGTACAGCAAGCCCCATGTGATTTTTTTTTTCGGTAAGCTCGAAACCATGGCTCGTAAAACACGTTGTTAAAAAATCCTTCCTTCCTAAATTAGGTAAGGACGAGCTTTCCCTTTAGAACGATGGTAGACTTTTTATTTAAAATAACTTTTACGAACATTTACGCTTTCGTGGGTTTTTTGTGGGGCCTTGAAATACGGACAATATGGTCCATGTTGGGGATTTTTTGATAGAAAGATAACATTCAGCTAAATGTTATAGGTTGGTATTGTCGTACTGGCAGAGAGTTTTACTGTAGACGAAAAATAATTTGAGACGTATATAGTGCAACGTAAAGTGTACAGGTGGCGACAAAGTTGCAAAAATGTTCATTATTGCACATGTTTTGTCGTAAATTCAACATTGAGGTGGTCCTAGTAAAAAATATGCCCAATAGCAGATTGACAAGCAACCGTCATTGGCTACTCACTGAGAAAGTTTTATCCAACTACTGTTTGTTTTAAGAAAAAAATATTTTTGGATTCGCTTTCTATCGCTCCCTGTGTTTCCACGTGTTTATGCGTCCTAGCAACGCGTCCTAGCGGTAAGTACAAGCGGACGGACGCGGCGAACTTCTAGACAACGTAATCAACCTTGTCCGTGCTTATTTCAATCATTTACTAGCTATTGTTAGCCTGAGTCAACGAGAAATGCTAACCTTAGTAGACGTATTTAACCACATGAAGCTGTTTGCTGAAAGCCTGCATAGTATTCTTGCGCAGTACCGGCAAGGGATAATGATGTGTGCAACATACCGTTAGCTATACGCTAAGACTTAGAAGTAGGAAGAACACGTTCAAAAAACTGATCGACTGAAGTAAAAAAAATAAAGGATGCGTCGCATAGCAACCAAGTTGCAGTTATGAGCCAACACTGGTGAAACATGGTCACTTATATACAGCGTTGTACACGTTCCTCTAAAACAGGAACGAAAGTTCGGTTCTCGTTCCTTCCCAATTTCGGAACGAGTTCCCGCTACAAGTTCCTCAAATGCAAAAGGAACTCGTTACAGTTACATTTCCAAAATTGGAACGTGTCGTTACATTAACGTTACATTTGAGTGTTTAATAAATATATAGTGTCGGATAATCCTGAGGCGAAATACAGTGAGCATTTTAAAGCTCCCATTGAGCTACATATATCAAACGAATTTAACATTGCTGACAGCAGGTTATACACAGGTAAAGAAATCTAAATAAAAGCTCCTAGACAAATATTTTAGAGACCACCGGCCTTACTACATACATGTAACTGCAACTTTCGTGCTCGTCTATTTCAAGTCCAACATATGTGGCACTTGTCAATGTCGGTCTGCAAAGGCGCAGTCAGGATACTGCACGTCACATGTTCAAATAGAAATCTCCACCAATGCGCCAAATAACGCAACTTCTTGCACAGGAAATCGCATCGAAAGGGACAATACTTAGGCGTTTAATTAGTGGTGATTGAATATTTGTGAGCAGAAAATAATGTTCAGGATACACGTTTGCGCCTTAGTAAAGTCCCCGGTTCAGTCAGCGAGCATATTTATGTATATCTCGTTCCTGTGTCTTTTTATCTTTTGCTTTCTTTCTTTCCTTTCGTTCTCTTTATTTTTCTCTTTCTCTTTTTTATATTTTTTTCCGCTATCTCTCTTTATGTCTCTCTGTGTACGTTCGCTCACCTTCTATATATTTTTTTTCTTTTTCTCTGTCTCTCTATACTCGTTTTCCCCTCCTCCTCACCATCACTTCTCCTTTCCACCCCTTGATATACTGTACTATACAAAGATATGCTATCCACTTCTAGCGTGCGCGCATGTTCCAAAAAAAAAAACGCATAGCCAATAATTTACTCAATATCCTACTTCATTAGTATATGGTCACTCAACTGAGAAATGTATACGAGCAAATGTAAAGTCAGCCAGAATGGTATATTGCGTTGGTCGTATCCTTACCACCAACGCAATATACCATGGTATCCTTACCACCGTTTTAGTGTATAATGGGAAATGGCGGTTCTTTGATGTATTCACTCTAGAGATGAACGCGAATTCTTCAGTTACTATGTGTTCGTCGTTGGGTCGCCATACGAGCAAAATGAACATATAAGTCCTCTGTTTATATTGAATTGCTTCAAAGTGCCATGCCTATGTTGAATGAATACCACGAAAGAAAAAAAGAACTAGATAGCCGAGTGGTTACGACGCTCGCCTTTAGATCATAGATAGGCGATGTCGAATATCGCCTCGCCGAAAACATTATGTAGCCAAGAATTTATCTCTTTCTCTATATCCCTTCCTTTCGCTCTCTCTGTACTCGTTCTCTCGCCTCACCAGAGTTATTGCATTCCCGCGCCAGACAAATCAGCGCCCGTGTTCTGGGAGAGAAG
This sequence comes from Rhipicephalus appendiculatus, assembly GCA_030522465.1. Lineage (NCBI taxonomy): Eukaryota > Metazoa > Arthropoda > Arachnida > Ixodida > Ixodidae > Rhipicephalus > Rhipicephalus appendiculatus. Next base: position 49,428 of record JALIZH010012443.1, read on the forward strand.
CAGAAGAGGATGGCGATGACGAAAAGAGTGCGTGCCGGTTTATGATGATGCTAACTTTCTTTCTACGACACATGGAGGCCTCGAGCATAACATCTCTGCTGTAAAAAAAATCAACTGTTCGTCCCGCACGTGGGCAATCTCGGCGTCTTTCGCTTTCCTGCGCCCCCCGGCGGGCGCCTTGAAGTAAAACCCAAGATGCATCGTAGTAACGTGATGGGCGAGCGCTACATTTTCGCGCCTCACTCGGTCGCCCATCCGCCCTGTTCTGCATGATGTGCTGCGTGTGTCCGCCTGTTGAATGCCGTGAAACGTTTACAGAAGGAACGCCGTTCCCTCTACCGTTCCTCCTTAAACGTAACGAGTTACCGTTACAGTTCCACCGATGCTGAATAGAACGGTGGCGTTCCTCCGTTCCTGCCAGAAGGAACTAGTTCCTTGGAACGCCGTTCCGTACAACACTGCTTATATACGATTACGTTGGTTATAACAGCGACTTAGCCGCGATGCAACATGTTTTTTATTTTATTTCGATAGACCTTTTCCTAATTGCAATGTTCTTCCTACTTCTAAATCTGAGCATATAGGTAACGGTGTGTTGCATACATCGGTACCACTTCCAAGTGCTGCATAAGCATACTCTGCAGGCCCTCAGCCGACAGCTGCATGTGGTTAAATGCATTGTGGTAGGTGTCGCATTTCTCGTTGACTCAGGCTAATTAAAGCTAGTCAATAGTCAAAATAAGCACGAACAAAGTTGGTTATGTTGTCTAGATGTTCCCCGCGTCCGTGCAGTTTGTACTTACCGCTAGGACGCATTGCTACGACGTATGAACACGTCGAAACACGGAGAGCAATAGAACGCAAATTAAAAAAAAACATTTTTCTGTCTTAAAAACAAAAGAGTAATTTGATGAAACTTTCTCAGTGAGTAGCCAATGAAGATTGACAAGCAATCTTCATTGGCTACTCACTGAGAAATTTTTAGTAGGACCACCTCAATGTTGCATTTAAGACGAAACATGTGCAATAATGAACATTTTTGCAATTTTTGTCGCCACCTGTACACTTTACTTCGCGCTATATACGTCTCAAATTGATTTTTCGTCCACAGTAAAACTTTCTGGCAATACAGTAATACCAACTATCACATTTCGCTGAATGTTATCTTTCCATAAAAAAAATCCCCAACATGGACCATATTGTCCGTATTCAAGGCTCCATAAAAAACCCACGAAAGCGTAAATGTTCGTAAAACTTATTTTAAGTAAAAATCCTACCACTGTTCTCAAGATAAAAATTTGTCCTAACCTAATTCAGAAAGAACCAATTTTTCGACAACACGTTTTACGAGCCATGGTTTCGAGCTTTTCGAAAAAAATGCACATGAGGCTTGCGAGAATGAAAAATTTTTCTCGCAAAAAAATATTTTGCGGGAAGACTTTTCCCTTTAGGTAGATAGTGCTGAATTTTTTTCAAGCAAATCGCAGATGGTCGAGCACCAAGGTTGGGACAGTTGGCGTGGGATGACCCATTACTCTCTCTCTATCGCACTGGCGCGTGCAAGAACAAACATGCTGAACAGTCAACCATCATAAACATCTGCCTGATCTTGTAGAGTGAGCTAATTAATGAATTGAAAAAATATTTTTTTCCCAAATATTATAAGATATTTCAGCTGTACACTTCTAAATGCAACTTTAGCATGGGGGTGGCAAAGATATTTATTTTAATTCTTAAGGGACAGCTGGCTATAGTTTAGCACATCAGCATACATGTTCAAAGAGTGACCGTTCACACTTCATTAGCTCATCCCACTTTAAATAAGTAAAAATGATAAATTCAAGTGCAACTCCTCAGATACACCATGTACCTACAACTTTTGCATGGCAAGCTGCCTCAGCTGGTTATTCACTTTCATATTGGAACCATCTGTACATAGTTGTAATTTTAACAACCGTTGAACATGGCCTGCAAACATTTTAGTTACTTTGCTATGT